>LBNU01024263.1:9791-68224 GCA_014162995.1 Artemisia annua | reverse complement strand
AAACTAGTAGAAACCACAACAAACCATACACCACAAGTCCTACAATCCCTAGGATGTAACCATGGCTCTTGATACCAATTGTAGAACACTAGATAATATCACAAACATGTTCTCACTTGTGGTTATGGCTCGTTATACATAAGAAAGAAAAGAAAGAAATGTAGAGAGAGAAAGTTAGAGAGAGAAAGAGATGAAGCCTTGGAGAGAAAACCAAAAAAAAAGAAAATAAGATTATGAGAAGGCTTACCCTCTCCAAGGATGGAGAGGGTATTTATATGTACATGGGTTTTGCCACTTGGGCGTGCCACTTGGGCTGCGGATCAGGTATACAGTAGGTAAAGACCCGTCCTTCTTCCGCGAACTAATCTACTTCTAAACTACGTTTAACTAACTATTGTAACTACTACGAGCTAAACAATGCTTAATCATATCTGGGGTGACCGAATCTTTCTTATACAAAAAGCGTATTCCTAACAATACCTTTCCAAAGAGACACTTTAAGTATTACACGATCACCATTCTAAACTCCAAGGCTTATGGCGATTATCCGCATAAATCTTTTGACGATCTCTCGCTGCCTTAAGTCTTTCCTTAATCTGCAAACCTTATCCGTAGTCTCTCGTTCCAGTTCAGGACCAATTAGTTGGCTTGTTCCAACCTTTACCCACAGAACAGGTGATCTACACTTTCTTCCATACAACTTTTCAAACGGCACATTCTTAATATTAGAATGATAATTATTGTTATATAAGAACTCAACTAAGGGTAAATACATACCCCAGCCTCCTCCAAAATCAGACACACCCATGCTTTCAGCATACTATCCAACGCCTGGTTGTACGCTCACTTAGTCCATTCATTTAAGATGATAGGTCGTACTCATCTTCATACGCTATCTCAAAGATCTATAAAACATTTACCACAATCGCGAAGTAAGTATTTCATCTTGATATAAGCTGATTGACGCGACACTCCACGTCTCTCTACCAACCCATCAAATGTAACGTCTTGCTAACTTTTCTACATCAAAATCTCTAGATATTTATGGCTGTTGCATCATCCTAATAGTTGTTGATATCAACCTTCACCTTCAAGCTTATCAAATACTTGCTAAGGTATTTGTATTCATGTTCATACTTGCTCCTCAATACATTTCTTGCTAATGTAATAATACGTCTTATCCATTCTAGGATGTATCAAATACCTTGCATGATTGATGTCCTCATGCTTCTTCCAATAGAACCAATAACAGGTCCGCAAAGTACAATCCTCCATATTCATTCCTTTCCATTAGCTGTTCTAAACCATATAATCATTCTTCTTACGTGTTCTACTAGTGGAACCCATATTTGATCTAGGAAATATAGTCCACCATCCTCCTTTCTCTCCATTTGTTGATCTAACCCACGCAGTATCTCAGCCATAGCGTTCTCATCCTTGAGAGCTTCCTCTTGCGCTGCCAATATCTTACTCTTAATTCCTGACTGCAATGTCATGCTCATAGCTCGCACACGTTTAGGCTTAATCCTTTCTTTCCTACTCATGCATCAGCCACCATATTTGCTTTTTTTTTCCAGGTTGATAGCAAATCTCGCTATCATAGTCACTAAACAGTTCAATCCATCTTCTTTGGCGCATATTCAGCTCCTTCTGAGTAAAAATATGCTGAAGACTCTTATGATCAGTGTAAACAATACTCTTCGTGCCATACAAATAATGTCTCAAATTCTTGAGAGCGAATACAACCGCACCAAGCTCTAGATCATGAGTGGTATAATTCTTCTCATGGATCTTAAGGTGTCGAGATGCATAGGCTATCACTTTCCCTCTCTGCATTAATACACAACCAAAACTTTGATTTGACGCATCACAATACACTACGAAATCATCTGGTCTGTCAGGTAACGCCAGAACAGGTGCATTACACAAATTATCCTTTAATGACTGAAAAGCCATCTCTTACTCATTTCCCCAGTCATACTTCTTATTCTTCTGAGTCAACATAGTGAGGGGCTTAGCAAATTTTTGAAAAATTCACTATAAATCTTCTGTAGTACCCTGCTAATCCTAAGAATGAGCGTATCTCAGACGGCGTCGTAGTAGCCTTCCAATTCTTGACCGCTTCAATCTTACTAGGATCCACATGTATACCTTCACTATTCACCACATGTCCAAGAAAATGTACCTCCTGTAACCAAAACTCACATTTCGAGAACTTGGCATACAACTTCTCATTCTCTAGCAAACCAAGTATCAACTTCAGATGTTCTCCATGCTCTTCCTTTGTCTTAGAATAGATTAAGATATCGTCAATGAACACAATCACGAACTTATCCAAATAGGGCTTACACACGCGATTTATCAAATCCATGAATACCGCGGGTGCATTTGTCAACCCAAATGGCATAACCGTGAACTCAAAGAGTCCATAACGAGTCCTAAAAGCTGTCTTCAGAATATCCTCCTCATACACTCTTAACTGATGATAACTAAAACGCAGATCTATCTTCGAGAAAAATCAAGAACCTTGCACTTGGTCAAAGACATCATCAATTCTAGGAAGAGGATACCAATTCTTAACCGTTAACTTGTTCAACTCCCGATAGTCAATACACATCCTGAACGAACCATCCTTCCTCTTAACAAACAACACAGGTGCTCCCCACGGGGAATGACTAGGTAGAATAAACCCCTTGTACTCGTAGTACATCTCCATTCTCTAAAGGGATACGAACCACCTTTTCATGGCATATTATTTCAGCCTTATGCCTAGCCAACCAATTCGTCCCTATGACCACATCAAAACTTCCATGTCCAAAAAGGTATCAAATCAACCATAAAAGAAATACCCTCTAACACTATAGTACACCCACGAATAACTTTATCAACCCCTACTCCTCTACCGCAAGCTATTTCAATCACAATAATCATCAAGCGAACTCATACCAGTGAACACTCACGCAAATACATTGCAAACCAAGCGAAGAACTTAAAGACTCATTCGTACAAAGGTCGAATTAAGATCATAGAAAAAACATCAATACTATCAGATCGCAAAACNTATAGTACACCCACGAATAACTTTATCAACCCCTACTCCTCTACCGCAAGCTATTTCAATCACAATAATCATCAAGCGAACTCATACCAGTGAACACTCACGCAAATACATTGCAAACCAAGCGAAGAACTTAAAGACTCATTCGTACAAAGGTCGAATTAAGATCATAGAAAAAACATCAATACTATCAGATCGCAAAACATGTCACGAAAACCAATTGTTGTGTAAATGAGGGATTAAATATCCGCACCAACTTATCACGAACCAATTGTACTCAAAGAACAATATAATATTCATTCGCAGAATAAATGCAAGGAATAACCAGGGAAACGAACAAGTATCCAACAGAAACGAATCTGATTGACCAACACCTATCACGACGTCAAATAGGAAGAATATGGCATCTGTACCATCAGGGTACGAATAGGGATGCCAACCAGAGATTTAGGTATACAAACGGAGAGTCTAGCAAACGAATCAACTTAATGTCACCACATTAGTACCAACCGATAATTGAGGTATCAGCATATGATAGGTAGGATGGAATCTTACCACCTACACCTTAACATATAACTACTGCCCAAATGGTTAAGAGAATACTTCTCTAACTATACAGCCATCATCAACATGATATCACATAACATCTACCACAACATATAACAACAATCATCAATCAATGTAATCATGGTCACAAGTCCACGTGTGTGATACCCTTATAATTATGATCGCGACCATAGTTATAAGGCCTATTCCACACGCATACTTACTTCCAAAACCACACAACTAAATGATAACGCACATATATGCCACATAGCACCTAATAAACATCACAATCCATGCTATCATACTTGCAAGTCCACTTGTGTTATGATGCATGTATAATTAGGTTGGCCACCATAATTATCTATGCCCCCTTTCACAAGTTTACTCCCTCCTATGACCGCACTTCATGCAAACAATCATCTGACATGGAACAATTCCAACGATCATGTACACTCTATAATCAAAATCACTCGGATAAGATCGATACAATACTCAAGAATAATCGTGCTCCAACATGGCTCCAGACGGAAAAAGACAATATAAGAATTTCAAATCATGACACAAAACATAAGACGTCGCACAAAGGCTCAGGCTCTACCCTAGCACTTGTCCTTATCAATCAGTTGGGATTAAATCTACTCATCGCCGTAGACTCTAGATCCGAGTCCACCTCATACTCTTCCTTATACTCTTCCTCTTAACTTATCCATCCATTCTTGTTTCCCTCGATCTGTGGTAGTGGATGACTAGCAAAGCCATCATTGAGGTTTCTCTCTTCATCTTCCACACGATCTACAAACGCATGCACATCTTGGGGTCTAGCCCAAACCACTTCCCCATCTTCTAGGAATTGGGGACACTTTCCAGGGTACTTAGTGGTGAAGCCTTCCTTATCGGCCACCCTTGTCTCATACCTTTCTATCTCATTTACATCCACATTCTCTAAGGTTAACTTCTCTTCAATCACACACGGAAGCATGCTAGCAGGAACTAGGATCCTTCTGTTGACCCGCTTCATCCTATCAACTCTCTTGCAACCCGTAGCGACAACGGTGGTCCAACGAAGCATGTTTCGCGCAGGAGGTGCCATACTATAAATGACACACACTATACTAAGTATCAGAATTCAACGGACGTCAAAAACTCAAATAAACATCTCATATATTAGGAAAATAGACATGTAAGATACTATACTTACACATAGGTCCTAAATGCAACTATATGAGGGACTCCTAGGTTATAGTCTAGGTTAAACCACCTAATTCTCTTTAACCAAGGCTCTGATACCAATCTGTCACACCTCGCCAAGGCGGAAACGCGAGGGTGCACTGGTACAAAAAGTTGTATCGGTCACGCCTAAAATGTGTGACGATATGCATATAGTCACACCCGTTTTTTCGTTGTGCGTCACTATAGGTCCCACCACCGTAGGTGGCATATGGTTACATTTTTGAGTTCGTGGCCTTTTTCATCGAAAAAGAGTGACCAAAACCCCGAATATGTGTGACAAATTAGGCACAAGTATCGAAAAAGAGTGACCAAAACCCCGAATATGTGTGACAAATTAGGCACAAGTTTTGTTGGATTAGTCAGTATCAGTGGCCGTAAGCACCTTATAGTCACACGAATGTTTTTTGAGAGTAACTATTGTTCGTCCTTTGGCCACATGAATATACAATAAATATGACGTTTGTGATGATTTATTCACACAATGGGTGTTGCTTTTTTAGAATTAGTCACATACAATTTAAAACAAAGTGGCCAAAAGTGTTAATAAGTGTGACCATATGTTCTTTAAATTGAACAAATGTGTATTTTTTGTGACTATTGATCATCAAATGGCCACATGAATTTTATGTTTGTGTGGCCTTATGTAATATTTAGTCACACAAACCATGTTGGTTTTGGGTATTTAGTCACATACAATTAAGCAAACAGTGGCCAAAAGCGTTAATAAGTGTGACCATATGCTGTTTAAAGTGATGAAATTTGTATTTTGTGTGACTATTGATCATCCAATGGCCACATTAATTTTATGTTTGTGTGGCCTTTTGTGATATTTAGTCACANATATTTATGTCAACATTGTGTTTTGTGTGACTATTGATCATCCAATGGCCACATTAATTTTATGTTTGTGTGGCCTTTTGTAATATTTAGTCACACAACGAATTAAGCGAACAATGACCAAAAGTGTTAATAAGTGTGGCTATATACATCTTTCAGTCACATTTAAAAAATCAATATATATCAAAACAAATTCAAATACAATAAAATTGGAATGTCTATAATTGAACCAAATATAAAATTTGTATATAACTCTATACCCTAGGACCTCCTTTTATACACCAAGGAGTCCTAATCGGCTTACAATACATTCCTAAGTATCTATAATCTTTTCCATAGACAACTAATACATATCATATAAGCGGTACTAACTATAAGAACCAACAGTACTAACTTATAACTAGCAGCTGTAACTAATACACTAGCAGTACTAACTTCAACCAGTCTTAATCTCTAAGCAGTCTTAACTTTGTACTAGAAATACTAACTTTCACTGTCAGTAGTGACTTTTGTACTAATCTCATCATCTTGATATTCTCCCTCTCTGTTTTAATTAAAAAAAGACAAAAGTTAGAAGCACAGACAATATATTTTTTTGCCATCGATGATTGTGTTTGGTTTGTATGTGTATGTGCATGTGCTTACATTTAAGAGATAAGCAAAGAGTTACCAAGAGCCGACGGAAAAAGCGTGCTGATGTGTCATATGCTTTCAAATACCCATTTTGCTGCAGTTGTAGAACAAAACGAGCAGACAGTTGATCGTTCACACCAGACAGTTCATATACCCTGTACCATTCAGCAAATAGCTGAGTAACCTGTTAACAACGAAAGTTGCATGCTTAGTTCTTTAGACAATCTATATACTCAATATTTTTGCCTTAACCAAATAAACACCTAATAGCAAACATGTACATTCACATTTAGAACATAACTTCTCATCTTATTGTAGCTCTTCTTAACCCATTACCTGTTTGTCCTGTTAGGGCTAAAAACATACCCTGAACCGGCCAGTTCATAGCTGAAACATTCTATGTCTAATGATATGCATGCTGATAGACCTCTAGTGATGATGAAATACCTGCAAATCCACTGCCAAACTCAAAGCCCTTGGTTGCAGGTATTGATAAAGTTGTCTTAGCCAATTCAGCTCCAAGTTTGTCAAAAACTGGTGAACCAAGTCCCTGCCATGTAGATTTTGAAGTACCAATAATAAGTGAGCAAGTGCACACAGCCGTATATAGACACTTAGTAAAAGAGAATTAGTGCTTACTCGGGGAGGTTTCACACAATACATGTAACAACACCACCAACAGAATCACCTCTCACTCAGACAGCATCAATAGCAACAATCATCTTCCTTGCATATTCGGGATCTGGGCACCTACATATGTTGCTCTCTAACAATTGTAACTTACTAGTTACTACATATATCTGACAAAACTCCATAGTCCTCTACTCCTTCTTAACTGCATGTCTGTACATAACTTCATGTTCAAGACCTGAAACACAATTGAATTACAACCTTAAAGTAAATTTGCTATTTTGGGCTTAAGGCATTGCAAATGACAAAATAGCATATGAGTTGTTACAACTCATAAATCTCAATACTGTGCTGGTACTAACTTAAGAAAAAGTTGATACTTAAAATGTTACTAGGCAAGCCTCCTATATCCATAGAAGATACAGGACACCAATAGCACCATTATGAGTTTTCAATCAATCAGTATAGTTACAACTCATAAATTGTATCCATATCTTTGTACACAATGAGCATCATGGCAGATCAATTAATGTGTATAGGGGGTTGATTGCATAAAATAATAACCAACTTTGTTTGCACCTAAATAAAACCCTTAAAAATAATTTGACAGTAAAAGTCAACATGGTCAGAGGAAGTGACTCGTCATAGTCTGTATGAATTACCTTAAAATGAAAGTTTTGAGGGCATCTTAGGTGCCAAGAAAGTTGGTTACATGAATAATATCTGCTCCCATTTATATATGTTTGGGATCACATAAACCCTAAATTAGAAATTACAAAGTAAAAAAGAAAAAAATAGAAAAATCACTGAATCACTAAGTTAATGCACGAACACTTCAGATTGATTCTCTAACTGAAGATACAATACAATAAAGTACCTGATTCATGGATAAATGAACTTGACGAGAGGGGGTGTGAGATAGATTAAGAAAATTAGTTGGGGAGAAGATATTATGAAGATGATGTGAGATCTGAGAAAAAAAGATTTATATAAGATGGGTGGAGGGGCAATTTGATTTTGGGGAAAAATTTAGGCGGGGTTTGCAAAACGTTTGTGAAAAGTTTGAGTGGGAAATTTTATTTTGGGATAAATTAAGTTTTACATATAAATTTAAGGGATAAATACTAAATAGTACTATAAATTTAGGCGGAGTTTGCGAAACGTTTGTGAAAAGTTGAGCGAGAAATTTTATTTTGAGAAAAAGTAAGTTTTTTGCATATAAATTTTAGGGATAAATAGTACTATAAATTTAGGCATTTTATTGTTGAGTTTAAAATATATTTGAATCTAATTGAATACAATATATTGCAACCAGTTTAGTTAAGTTAGGTGTTCATCTAAGACTTCCATAATCCATTCCATTCCATACATGACAAAATATCAAAATACATTCCATGCATGACAAAAAATATACTTAAAAACACGATTAGTATAAACTTAAAAACACGATTAGATAATCCATTCAATACATGACAACATCAAAATACAATACATAATCCATTCCAAAATCCATTCCATACATGAAAATATCAAAATACAAACTAAACATTTAAGACCTCCTAACCCTTTTTTGCGCCTGAATAGCCTTAATCTTCTCAATATGGGCTTTCTTCTCTTCGAGTCCTTCACGGGTCAGCAGGAGGAGTTGAGCTATCAAATCAAGCCTTCGACGGTCCTTGACCTGAGATTCAACAAGGCAATGCTCTCCAGCCTTGGCAACCTCATTATCAGGACCAAAGGACCAAGCCTCATCGATGGTATCATTACGCTTATCAAGCTTGGCCCTCAATTTGGTACTCTCATCCCCCATTCTTATGAGAAAGCCCTCATCCTCAGTCATATCTTGAGACTCTAGAAAAGTGAAGACATGAGACAACTCATCTGAGCCACAAGCTTCTCTTAGTTCGTTGATGTTCGGTGTGTCAGCCATTGATAGTTGCTGAAAAAGTAATTAGGGTTATGGCAAGGAATGTGACTGTGAGGATTATGTCCAATGACACTCAATGAGTGTTGTATAAATAACCAAAAAAAAGTAACTCAAGAGACTAAAAAAAATAAATAGAGTTAAATGTTTTTGACCAGTTTTCTTTGGTTATGTTGGAGGTGTGTTGGAAACAGGGTATTAGAGTATATGAAGGGATGGACAATTAATACTTGTTCATGCATGTGGAAGTAAAATGAGGCAATGGTAATTATTAGTTTGTGTGGCTCAAGGGTGAAAAAATTAACCCACTGTGCCTATAAGTCACATAGAAAGAGAAAAAACTAATCACTAACAACGCAAATCATCAATCTAAACACACACAATCTTCACTAAAAAGCAGCTTTTGTTAATAACAAAGAAAAAGATGACAACAAACATGCCATTTTTCAAGGAATTGGGTCGTGCTGCTGGGTCAACCTTGGTAACAGACATGATGGTTGTCAAGTTCGAGAGGGAGGTCACTGTGACATTGGTGGATGAAGGGAAGCTTAGAAAAAAAGCTAAGGAGATAATGAGTCGTGTGGCTGAGAGGGACTTTGTGATTGGAGAGCTGGGGATGGTGTTTGCTTTTGACTCCACAGTTCAAAGCATTTCAGAGCTCACTAATCTGCAAGCCCAAGACTTGACAGAGGTGTCAACGATCTTGGTGAATGTTATGAAGAAACAAAAGCGAGCAGCAGAGCTTTTGTCCTTCGTTCAGAAACTCAAGGCCATGCCATACTAATGCATTTTGTTGAAAATGTATCAAGGTTTAAGTTTGTAGTTGTTTTAGATGTGGAAAACTTTTTTCTGTTACTACTTAACTAATGTAAGTTTTATAGCATGAAATCTTTATGTTGGAACTTACCCGTTCTTTTTATTTTATTTGCTATGGTGGTGTTGTCGTCATATGTTGCTTGTTTGCTCTGCTTATGTGTTGGTTTGTTTCAATCCCTTCCTTTGATCTGAATAGTGTACCTGTTAGAATAAGGTGAGTGTTAATGGTAAATTATGGCATTGCTTAAAAAAAGCAAAAGATGTTGCTGCTTGTAAATTTTACCTTAACTGGAGTAACATCAAGCAATGAGAGCCTTGGGATTAGATATATCTGGTGGCCACCAGCGTTGTTCCTATGATAAAAATGTTTTGGTTAATGCAAGTATATATTATCACAAAGTTTTCAACATAAATAAAAAGAGAATGTCAACTTGACCTTCCTCCTTGATTCACACGCGTTTATCATGCTTGAAAATAACCTGGTATAACGATGTGGCCAGCAGAGATCACGTGTTTAGCTGCAATCAGTCATTGTTAAATGAATGGATGTCAAACAGCCGATAACAGATTGGATGAGTCCAGTTCTGACATGCCATTCAATCAACAAAGCTGGATTACTAAGAAAATTCCAGTAATGCGACCACAGTTGAAAAAACAGTTTCATCATAGCCTATTTGACCATAAAAAACCGAAAACCAAAACGGTGAGGTAATTTTGCAATGACAATCGAAACACCCTCATCCTTCATGCTCATGGACCATTACCTTTTCCCACTTTCAACACAGTTAAAACCAATTGACCTAAATTCCACAAATTCACAAACAGCCAAACATACCAACCTATATTTCAAAAAAACAGCAACACTTTACAAACAAAAAAATAATTAAAAATAAGCAAAATTAACAAACTACATTTAGTCAAAATGCAGAGCAAACCAACATATAATATATAAAAAAATGTACCTTAATTTGACGTCAACAAGGCTTAAAACACCTAAGATGGTTTACAACGGGATGGTGCATGATGGAGGCGACGGCTTTGCGCGACGGTGATGTTTGATGATTTGGGCGTGAAAGGACACCCATCACTGTGAAAAAACATAAAAAAGCGTTAGTATTTAAACCATTAGGATTAAAATGTATAGATCTATAAAAAAATCTTCAAACCCCATAGATCTATCTAAATACCTCAAAACTTGATGATGGACAGTTTCGGTGGTGCGTTGGTTTATGTGTCCATAGAGTCCCGTGGAGGTGGCGTCAGGTGGTGGTGGCGTCGGGTTGTTGGGTGGTTGTGGTGGTGTGAGTTGTGATGGTGAATCTGGAGGAGAGGAGGGTTGTGAGATGTTTATATGAATGTTTTGAGAGTTGTGATGGTGACCCTGGTGTTAGTTGTTTAGTTGAATGTTTTGAGATTAAGGTGTGAAAGGACCAAAATACCCGTTTGCTCATGTATGGTTGCCCAAAATACAAAAGTAGCCATAAATACAATACGTACCATGTACCTCGTACCAACAGTGGTTGTTCGGACACGTGGCATCTTGTAGTTGTATAGACGCTAGTTGCCCAGGGCAACCCGGGCTAGAACGGGAATATTTAAAAATCGGGCCAAAAATGCCTAGCCATAGGGCAACCGGGCCATTTTGGTAATTATCCCTAAATTTAGCACATGTAACATCTTAATCTTCGTTTTTATTAGGGACGGAAATTAGCCGAGCCGCTCGTGAAAAGCTCATGATCATATCAGTAAAAAGCTTGAATGATTTGAGCTTTTGTCGAGTAACTAGAGTTCGTTCGAGCTGATTCTTATCGAGTTTAATTTGAGCTCAAGCTCAAGCCTATCAAATGAACTCGAAATGTTTAATGAGTTGAGCTCAACGTTATATAAGTTCGACTCGTGTTATTGTTGAGTTTTCGGGCTTGTAAGTGACATAGCATATGTTTTTTTTATATTTCGAGTCAAGCTCAAGCCGAGTTCAAATTTCTCGATCCTGGATAAAATGAACGGGGGAGGTCCCTGTATACTTGCTTCTTAGTGGATATGACAAACGTTATACACACCTACCAAGCCGGTGCAACCCATGCATGCATGACTGCCTTTAATAACTTCAAATACAATTCATATAACCTTCACACTATAACTATACACCTACCAAGCCGGTGCAACCCATGCATGACCGGTGATAATGGCTAATTCACATGGGTCATGGGTCATGTGCATTAGGTTATCACTTGTCACATTTATTAATTGGTATTTGACATCATATGGGTCATATGCATTGGGTTATAGTTGCTTAGAGTGTAATGTTACGACATCCATGACTGTTGAAATGGGTAATTAACATGAGTAATGGGTCATGTGCATTGGGTTGTAGTGGGTTATAGTGTCATGTTATCGACCAATACATGACTGGTGATCGACAAATGGGTAATTAACATGGGTCATAGGTCATGTTGATTAGGTTGTAGTGGCTTATAGCGTAATGGAACCCATGCATGACCGGTGACAATGGCTAATTCACATGGCCCATGGGTCATGTGCATTAGGTTTTGTAAACTAAGACAAATACTATACAAATTTTTATACGACCGAATAAACCGATTACCAAACCAATGAACACCCCTAATAGACACTAGCAGGGTACCCGCGCGTTGCAGCGGCGGGTATCGTGTAAATAAAATTTTATGCGAGTATAGTATCTGATTATATATTCTTCGTGATGATTGATGATAATATTATGGAGGCCGGTTGAACCGTTTGGGAAAGTGGTGTGTTGTACGGTCCAGTTTTAAAAACCATGTATACAAGATAAAAAGAAAGTTATATTAATTGTACGAAGTTATTTTTTATGTTTGATTAGCTTGTACAATAAGCATATTAAGATGTACCTTTTAAACAGGGGGTTGAAAAGTCAAATGGTTGAACATTTATTGTATTAGATTGTTGTAATAATAGCTTAGCTAATTGTATTTACATAAAAATCTATTTTTGGTAATCTTAAAATTTTAATATGATAGAAGGTATAAGTAGTATAGATAATGCAACATTTTTTCAAAAGTATCACAAATCTTAATAAAAAATATCTTAATAAAAAATTTGAAATGGCGCTCTTCAGATATGAAATTAAAATTAACTTCCCGCCCTCCCAAATAGTTTTTTCCCCAAATTAGTTCTCCCTCTTTCTCACCCAAAATTGAAATTTCATTTTCTCTAACAATTGTCCATCGATCCTTCCCCTTTCTCCAGCCGTTCTATCACACGCCTTACTATTTCGTTAACAAAGTTGTTACTCCGCAATTGGTTTTGCAGCCATGTTTGGTCGACTCTTGAGCCCTTATCAAGGTAATACACATATTTCTACTGCAATAGTAGCTTAATTGTTATGTTTGAGTGTTTCTAAGAAGCCTAATTATATTACTAGTAGATGTAGAAATATTAGGTTACAATTTTTTTGTTTAATGATTATACGTGTCATTACCAATACATGTGGTATTTATAGTGTAATCCTTATCGTTAGTGTGGTTAAACCTTAAAAGATCCACTTTAATACCACTGGAACTTACAATTGAATAACTAATATTATTTTCACATATTTAGATCATACTGGTTTATGATGCCCACGAAGTGCTCGATGGAATGCTTGAATGAAATAGGTCTTTTATGTAAATATAAAAGATACATTTGGTAGATGGAGGAAACAAGTTATTGTTGTAGATACTTGATAACATTGTGAGTTTTATTGTTATTTTTATTTGTTATGAAATGAGTTTTGTTTATTGTCCAGTTGCGAGCTCTACTCGTTTTAACTGTACGTAGCTACGTGAATGTAACCGAGTCAAAAAAATGAGAAGTTTTATATATAAGAGATGGTAATTGAAGTTTTAGTTTTGAGTTCTATTTCAAGTACTTAGAGCTTTTTTGTTCTATTTCAAGTGTGTAAATACTTTGAGCTTGCAACTGAAGGTAAGATGCTCAACTTTTTTATATCCACATCAAAAGTTATTTCCTTTGTGCAGCAACTGATGCGGCAATGGATTCTCAAGATAACTGCATATGTGGACCGTCTTCTTGATGATTTAGATGATCTTGACTGGCTTGAGAGTATTAAGGAAATGCATAGAAATTGGATACGAAAATCAGAAGGGGCAGAGGTGGTCAAGAAACAGATTCGGAAATTGTTGTTTATACCACAAAACCAGATACCATATTTGGAGTTTGGAGTGACGAATCAGGAGATGAAGAGCTTGAATCACAGAAATATCACAGCCACATTGCAGATATCAGGTTACATAATGTTTCATTTATAGCGTACAAAATTAATCTAAAAGTAAACACATTTTGTTGGTATTTCTCACCTAAGTTATTACAAACTACATACTGATAAGAATTGCAATGTATTTTTGGAAAAGGAAAAACTTTATGTATCTATTGTACCTACATCAGAAACATAGCGTTGGGAGTATTGTCAGGGCTGATCTTCTTACGCTATATACTGCAAGCTAGAGATATTAGACTTAACATAGGTCAGTTTTCTTAGCGTTTTATTGTTTGTTTTCCTTCACATCATAAGTCATTGAATTCTCTTTAAATGGTAGTTTTGGTAGGATATATTCATTCACTAACTTCTTAATCTAGCTGTTAAAGTTCTTGCCTTCAATTATATCTGCCGATAGAGGATACTGTTCGTGTAACAAAGAGAGACTGTTATAGATTTAGATCAATGGCTACAAGTGCTTAAATGAGTGTTTACAAATTTCGGTGGAATTTGGCTGTAACTTGTTTTAGTTATTTCTTAGCTACAAGCTTAACTTTGATACAGACATACAATACATTTCATTTCGAGCAAACGAATTTGACTTGTATACTTATTAATGAAATTATTTCTTAGCTACAAGTTTACACTTTATATATATGTGTTGCATTTATATTTCTTTATTTTTGCAAAATGTTAGTCTAGAAACAAAGAAAACACAAGCCATAACATATGCACAATGATCACAACATCTAATTATACTTAGAATTTCTAAGTATAACTAGAAGCATTAAATAGCAGTTGCATTAAATAGCAATTGTAAGTATAACTAGCAGTACTAATGTGTGACCATGTGTATCGAATTGTGACTACACTTAAATAATGTGTTACAAAATATGAATCTATGATTTATACACCTAAATAAATACTTCATGTTACCATATATAACATCTTGAATTTAGTCACACAAACAGTTAATGTGACTAATATCAAGATTATGATAACTGAGTTCACATTTTGCTATAAATAATAGTCACATGAATATTTCACAACGTGACTATTTTGAATGTATTGGTCACATATTAACTTACCTGATATGGTGTGACTATTGTAAAGCCTATAGTCACATGATCGTGCTTCAATTAAATGTGACTATACACATTAGGATTTGGCAAGCAAACACACACTAAACTTTAGACACACATATTAACTTACGTGACCATATGTATCGAATTTTCATTACACTTAATCATGTTTCTATGGTTTCGTGTCACCATATAGGACATTTGGACACACTCTTCAAGTGTGTGACATATATTTGTCACTTTTAAATGCATATCGTGACTAACGCTTCAAACTTACTCTTCAGTTGTCACACATTTCAAATTCATATGTGGCTAAGTATTTAGCAAAGAATAGCAGTCACATTTAAATAATGTGTCACAAACTTGAATATATAATTTAGCCACATACACAATTACTTCATGTGACCATATATCTATTTTGGTCATGATGAGGCGAAAAGTGTACCGCTTTTGGGGGGTCATTTAAGCCCTAAATCGTAATTATTTGATCAATTATTGCCCTAAATCGTTCCTTTTGTCATTTTAGGTACTTTGGAGAATTTTGGACGTTTTTGGAGCATAAAAGTGAAGAAAACGACAAAGTCTCAAAATATGCTGGAACAGTACCCTGACGGCGTCAAGGTCTAAGAGGTGACGCCGTCAAGCTAGACAAACGGAGGTGGATGTGAAGATTGTCCTTGATAAGCCAGAATGGATTTTTGGGATTTAAAGGGGGACGGCGTCAAGAGGCCATCACGAAACCCTAACCACGGCGAGGTGACGGCGTCACACCCCATAACGTGACGCCGTCAGATCTTTATATCTATATATATTTTCGCAATTTTCATTCATTGTGTGGAACTTTTGGGAGAGAAACCATAATTCGAATTTTAGCAGCTTTTTCAAGGTTTTTCACCTTGAGATCTTCCATGTTACATTGAAGATAAGTTATCAATTAATCATTCAATATGTCTATGTGTTGTTTGATTCTATATTGTTCTTGTCTTTTGTTTAACATGCTAGGCTAGGTTTTCTTCGTGTTTGCTTAGATCTAATAAAACCAAACTATTAATTATTGGTTGAATGGTGTGTTATTAATTGTATTGGATGGATGTTTATCGATGTTCGGCTTAAGAAAACTGGCTAACCTCCTATACGGTAACTTGCTTGAACGTCTTAAGAAACATGATCGGATGTGTACTACGATTATATAGTTGTATTTAATACATGAGCGAATTCTAGTGATCCCATGTTAGGAGCTTTTAGTCGGCTCGACATAGGAGTGAAGTTGGAGCTTAAAGAGTTGGGGAAGTTCGTACACACCCCCACGACTGGTATTAAGGAATGCAACCCGTCATCCATGCAATTATAACACACTAATCAACCGGTAAAAGATAGTTAGGGAGTAATAAAGTCTAAGTAAACACACTTCTCTCCATATTAGTTTTCCCAACCATTTTATTTTCAGTAATTTTATTTTATTTTTATCAGTAGTTTTTGGGTTAGTTGACTAGCAACTAATTTCGCCCACTCCTTCAAACCCCATATAATTTTACTTGCTTTCCTAAAAACATAAAATACAAAAAGAATCTTCCCTCACCCTTAGACCTATTAGAGTAGTTTTTCAATCCTAACGACACTATTCCCCTAGAGAACGATCAATCCCCCGGTACTTGCCACTACACTATACTACATCGGTCAGGTACACTGCCTGGTGGGGATTGCAAGCCTCTTAAGATCCCTTGAGAGGTAAAACCTGTTGTAAGGTCGCAATACCACGCATCAAGTTTTTGGCGCCGTTGCCGGGGAATAGTTATTGTTTAGGTTGAATTTTTTTATTTTATTAGGTATACTCACTAGATTCCTTTCTAATGAGATTTTTATTTTATTTTTCTAGGATTTCTTTAGTCTATCTTATTTCTTCGTGTCTTTTTTCGTAACCATTACAATCCGACATCATGGAAGGTGGTAATATCCTTGATTCCAACAACCCACCACCACAACAACCATAACAACAAAACCAACCTCCTAGAGCCTGTACCTTAAGAGACTACTCCCGTCCCAGACACCATGGCTATCGAACACCATTGAGCTCAATCAAGGAGCCAGTGTGTCACCCTTGCGATCCGACACCATCCGGTTGGTGCAAAGCGGATTCGCTTTCCATGGACTTCGTTCCGAAGATCCAAATCAACACCTCAAGGACTTTCTTAAGATCGTAGATTCCATAGACCTTGATGTTGAAACTTGAGAGACGACCCGACTGCGTCTCTTTCAATTCTCTCTGCGAGACCATGCTAGTCAGTGGCTAGAGCGTCTACACGCAGGATCCATAACCTCTTGGGATGATCTCACAACTCGTTTCCTTGCTCAGTTTTTTCCACCGGGAAGGACTACTAAGCTTAGGAATGATATCTTGATGCTCCAACAACGTCAAGGCGAAACCCTCTACGAGGCATGGACTCGATTCTAGGACTTACTCCAAAAAGTCCCTCACCATGGCATAGATCTTTGGCTCCAAGTCCAAATCTTCTATGACCATATCAATATCCCCACAAGGCAAACCATTGACCAAGCAGCCGGTGGTAAGCTAGGTGATCTAAGTGCGGAACAATCATGGGATCTCCTAGAAGATCTTGCTCTCTATGACAACGAAAGTTGGAATGATCCCCGTGATTTGAATAAAACGGTCAAGGCAATATCTTTGCCTTCGAATAATTCAAGCATGACCGTAGGATCATGGAACTTGAAGACCAAGTCAAGTATCTAATGAAATCCTACGAAGCTCCTAAACCTTCAAGCCAAGTGAACAAAATCACTTCTTCATGTGAGTATTGTAGTGGTCCCCACGACACTCGTGATTGCATGGAACTCCCCGAACAAGCTTTTGCGGACTACGCATCCTCGCTTACCGACGGAGCGGGAGACAAGTGGTACACTTTCAAACCCGAGCCAAACCCTTACAGTGATTCATACAACCCCTCATGGAGAAATCACCCAAACCTTAGGTGGAAGCAAAACCAAAACATGCCCCAAAATAATTCTTCCAACCCACCTAATCGTTTCCAATCAAGTGATTCATCCTCAAACTGCACTTTCAATAACAATCCCTCCAACAACTATGGTAGTACCAATCATCTTGAATGATTGATGTCCAAATTTATGGCATCTCAAGAAGCTCGAATAGCTAGGTTCGAATCCGAATTTAACCAACAACAAGCGGAGATGACCAATAAAATTGAGAACTTATTGAAAGCCCTCAATAACCAAGTGCTATCACCTCCACATAAGGACGCTAGGAACACAAATAGCGGACCCCAAGTCAAAGACCCTTCTTCATCCAAACATGTCCACTTCGTCAACGTTGTCACCATCAAGCCAATCGATATGAATAAGGAAGAAAGTGATAAGGATGAGGTTAGACTAGAAATTGAACCTAAGGATGAGGTTAAGGAAGTTGAGGTTGATAAGGAAGTTAAGAAAAGCGAAGTAGAGGAAGTAGATGAGGTAGAGAACTACTTCGATAGGTTACCCACCAAGGAAGAACGAGCATACCATAAGGATTTATTCGATGACCCCAAGACACCATACTTCCTAGGTAATCCAATCATTAAGATGGGTGACCCATCCAATATCAACATACCATGCAACATTGGGCATGTGAATGTGTGGAAAGCTTACATAGACCTTAGATCCCCCATAAAAATCATGACTAGGATCCATTACAATTGGATAATGAAAAAGCAAGTTGGACCTAGGATATGTCCCAACACGGGTTGGATGAGCAACTTCGTGGGGAGAATAAGAGGATTACATTTGTATGTAGGAAACTTAACCTATATAATCGACTTTGTGATTGTCGAAGATATTCGTCCGGTAATAGATGGTTGTTTAACTCAAGTAGTATTTGGAAAACCATTTGTTGAGGCCTCTAAAATGGATTATGACCTATCCCTTGGGATAGTTAGATTCAAGGATGAGACCGATGAGATAGCCTACCAAATGCCCTATAAGATAGAACAATACCGGCTTTTATCAAACCTTGAGAAAGAGCATAAGCAAGCGGTCTACTACAGGAATAATGAGGATAGACGTAGAGGAGTAGACTATGTTATGAGTAGAATATTTGGCTTCTACAAAGAGTGCTTACAACTAGGTCCGAAATATAAGACTACACAAGAAGATGACCTAGACACCGTGACCAATGATGGAGTCACGTAATGTACGATGACTTTGAGTCTAGCTACAAGACTCGTTAATAAAGAAAAGCGCTTCTTGGGAGGCAACCCAAGCTTTATTTGTTTGTTTTGTTTGATTGTGTGTTTGATTTTATTTGCTTCCGTATGTATGTTTTATTTTTATTGTTATTGATTCACGCTTCAAATTAAATTGTGAAAATGCTTTATTTTGTTTTTAACTTCGTCTTAACTACATATAAAGGTATTTTGCAAAAGATAAGTGTAAGGGAAATCTAAATCGGTTTATTAGGACGAATGGAACATGAATCATAACAATATTAAATTAGCATACATATTAGTAATTGTTTGAGTCAAATGCTTGTATCGAGTCATAATGATGTTTTGCATGATTTCCAGGAATTAAGAATTGAGTTTTTCCAGAAATTTTCCGGAAACTTAACATGAAAAATCTGTCAGATCAATTCTGACGGCATCAGGCTCCAACCTGACGACGTCAGGTGTAGTTTTCTGGAATTTTTGAAAGTTTTGTTTTTCTTCCGGAATCATAAAATGCTTTATTAAATCTCTAACTTATAAACTCTAGGAATGTGGAAAATATTCATTCCACAAGCATTATATCCTTATACAGATTTATCCCGCCGATGTTATGCAGGTTTTCGTGTTTGTTTTCTCAGGTTTAACAGGTTATTTTGGAAAAGGAGATGTATGTGGAATGACGCTTTTGGCAATGCTTTAATCTTGGAGCTTCTACATTCTCTTGGAAGAAGATCTAACCATGTTACCACTTTATCCACCGAGCGAATCAGGGGAGTATTTGATTTCATTCTTTTACCTTATTTACTTTTACATCTTATTATTTGAACATTGGGGACAATGTTCATCTTAAGTGTAAGGGGGGTAAATTACAATTCCTTAGAGAATGCAATTACGATTGATTTTTGTTTGTTTAATGGTAGGTGTGTAATAAAACTGAGAGAAATACCTGTTAGGGCAATTTTAGTGCCAAATTTAAAATTTTTAACAACATTTAGGAGTGAAACTTTGGTCTTAGTGAGCGTCTCATGGGTAGGAGTTATAAGACTAGCACAAAACCGTACCACTAAAAAATTTTTCACCCCAAATATGTGAGGTTCGCCCCTAGAATTGGTAGGAAAAGCATTTATGCTATGATGTGTGTACCGGTAGCACTTAGATTCTAGAACTTGCGTTAGGACCATCCCAAATCCACAAGTGAGACTACATTCGTGTAGTTAGATTTACTACATGATAAGAGGCATTAGGATTAACCCATTGTTTTACATCTGTGTTTTTGTTATAATTACTTTGGCTACATTGGTCAAGTAATTCTCCCACACCCTTGCGTTGTACCCATTTTTGGTACACGATACCCCTAGTACACCTTCCAGAGCCTATCCTTTTCGTTTCTAACTTCAAGCATTTTACTTAAATGAGGAATTTGTTACAACCCACTTAAATGTACACCCAAATCGCCTTAGCGTACCTTGTATGCACTCACCTTTAGTGCATTATTGTTACAACATTTGTTTAAACCCTTAGTTAATTATCTAATTGATTACATGGTTGCTAAGTCGAGTCATATCTTGTACATATCGTTTTGGGACGATTGGGACTCACGGGTAAAGTACTAGTGTAATGGAGTAATGGGGAAGAAAAACATTATTACCCCCATATGTGCTAAATATTTTTAAAAAAAGTACTCCAAGTGTTCCGATTATCTTAATTCGAGTCATTAGAATAGTATTTATAAAGTATGTAAAAGTTCAAGTGTAAGGGGAGAACCGAGGCCCGTATGATGTATTATTTTGGATGGTAGGGCAATAGTGTATGAAAAAAAAATCGAAAAATCAAGAAAAAAATATGAGAAAAAAGAAAAGTAGAAAAAACATACGGACTACCATCTCGTTTCCTTTTATGATTATTTTATGTTTTATTAGTTTTTGAATAGGTTAAGTCGAGTCGAGTCTTGGCTTAGCAACGCCATATTGTACATGCAATTAATCAAGATCTTTAACTCGCCACCAATATAATATCCCTTATCCAACAAACCCGTGTTTATCATATACCTACACCTCACGTTGCAACCCTTTGGAAAGCACTCTTTGATAGTTTATCTTAGGTGCTAACGCCTAGTGGAGAAGGTTTTTGACCCTTTCCCAAGCCTATGGTAATCTATTTGCTATAACAGGTAGTGAGAGATATTATTCATTTTCATTTGTGAGATATACTTTTATGACACCTGAGAGATGTGAGTATCTAACCACTACTTGTGAGGTGCTATTATGTAATCTCCGTGCTTATTATGATTGAAGGGGAACGACTATTTGTTGTAATTACTTTTATATTAGTGTTAAATGACCTCTAACTTGTATTTTGATTAGAATAAAAGCGCATTTGCTTGAGGACAAGCAAATCTCAAGTGTAAGGATATTTGATGAGGCGAAAAGTGTACCGCTTTTGGGGGGTCATTTAAGCCCTAAATCGTAATTATTTGATCAATTATTGCCCTAAATCGTTCCTTTTGTCATTTTAGGTACATTGGAGAAGAAATCTGGAAAATGAAGCATTTTGGACGTTTTTGGAGCATAAAAGTGAAGAAAACAACAAAGTCTCAAAATATGCTGGAACAGTACCCTGGCGGCGTTAAGGTCTAAGAGGTGACGCCATCAAGCTAGACAAACGGAGGTGGATGTGAAGATTGTCCTTGATAAGCCAGAATGGATTTTTGGGATTTAAAGGGGGACGGCGTCAAGCGGCCATCACGAAAACCTAACCATGGCGAGGTGACGGCGTCACACCCCATAACGTAACGCCATCAGATCTGTATATCTATATATATTTTCGCAATTTTCATTCATTGTGTGGAACTTTTGGGAGAGAAACCCTAATACGAATTTTAGCAGCTTTTTCAAGGTTTTTCACCTTGAGATCTTCCATGTTACATATAAGATAAGTTATCAATTAATCATTCAATATGTCTATGTGTTGTTTGATTCTATCTTGTTCTTGTCTTTTGTTTAACAAGCTAGGCTAGGTTTTCTTCGTGTTTGCTTAGATCTAATGAAACCTAACTATTAATTATTGGTTGAATGGTGTGTTATTAATTGTATTGGATGGATGTTTATCGATGTTAGGCTTAAGAAAACTGGCTAACCTCCTATACGGTAACTTGCTTGAACATCTTAAGAAACATGATCGGATGTGTACTACGATTATATGGTTGCATTTAATGCATGAGCGAATTCTAGTGATCCCATGTTAGGAGCTTTTAGTCGGCTCGACATAGGAGTGAAGTAGGAGCTTATAGAGTTGGGGAAGTTCGTACACACCCCCACGAATGGTATTAAGGAATGCAACCCGTCATCCACGCAATTATAACACACTAATCAACCGGAAAAGATATTAGGGAGTAATAAAGTCTAAGTAAACACACTTCTCTCCATATTAGTTTTCACAACGATTTTATTTTCGGTAATTTTATTTTATTTGCGTTAGTAGTTTTTGGGTTAGTTGACTAGCAACTAATTCCGCCCACTCCTTCAAACCCGAGATAATTTTACTTGCTTTCCTAAAAACATAAAATACAAAAAGAATCTTCCCTCACCCTTACTCCTATTAGAGTAGTTTTTCAATCCTAACCACACTATTCCCCTAAAGAACGATCAATCCCCCGGTACTTGCCACTACACTATACTACATCGGTCAGGTACACTGCCTGGTGGGGATTGCAAGCCTCTTAAGATCCCTTGAGAGGTAAAACCTGTTGTAAGGTCGCAATACCACGCATCAGGTCACGCTATTCAATTGTGTGACATATATTTGTCACATATGTATATCTGTAGTGTGACTAATGTTTAAAGCTGATTTGTATCGGTCACACGTCTCAAATGAAACGTGACTAAATGATCGAAAAATATTTACCAGTTACCCTCTAGTCACATAAATACACAAATGTGTGACATATATCTTCTGAAATGGTCACACAAAGTCGGTTAGAGTGTGGTTGTTTATTTTATTTTCATACATTTAGTCACGTAAATATGTTACAGTGTGACCGTTTGAAAGCGACCATGTGTGACGAAAGGCCATTTTTGTACTAGTTGAAGAAGTCTGCATGATTAAGGAAGCTAACAATGCGATTACTCCCACAAATGTAGATCTTTACACTAAACCTGTTTTATGTGATTCTGATTCTTGTAAAGTTTGTAATACTAACCATTTTGAAGAACGTGTTAGTTACTCTAAGCAGGCTCATAATAGGCATAATAGAATTATGAGCAGGGTCATGGACGGAAGAAACCCAGTATTAAAAAACCATTATTGTAACCCAATAATCATGGTCAGCAATGGGATTGAACAAGCGTGGCCATCCTGCGATCCTTTCCATTACATTTGCGACGGAGGAGATAAAGGGGAATTAGATCATGACCAACGAGCTCATTTGGAATGGACATGCTTTCATGGAACCGAAAGGCCTGACATTGATTTCGGTGATCTGTCATTTCAAGATTGGTATAAGGTCAGGTTCGGAAATACTATCATTAATGAGCATGTGATCAAAGGGTTCCAACGGGACTATGACTACTATCAATCAAATCTCCCGTTTGATGAAGGCGAAAGTGATCTGCCCGAAAAAGTTTATAATGAAAGGTTATGCTCAGCAGAAACAGGGGAATGCTCTAAAAACATTCCCCCTGAAGATTCTGATCAGCACTTAAAGATAAATTGCACTAATCCGGAAAAAAGACCAAAAGGGCGCGATTACTCATTTACTGAGTGGATCGCGAAAAGGTTCGGTACCACGAATATCGATAAGAAAACCAGATTAAAAGTATTCGTGGAATGGATGATCGATAGCTATTCTGACGAATCAGACGAATCAAGAGAGTATGATGATCCTTTCGAAAGGAGTTTCAAGAAATTTAAGCTAGAATTCGAAAGAGAGGTATTGCAACTCCTTGACGAATATGAACTCAAGATAGGAATGAAAGGGTATATGCTCCAAGATATATGGGAGAATTATGAAAGAACTTTCAAAAAAGGGGTGGAAGTTCTGGCATGAGGTTGAATTGGAAGCTATGGAAGTTCAGGAATGTCAAATAGAAGGACGAAGGTATGACCCGCCGGATATACAAGTCGAAACTTTCAAGGTTCGAAAACACACTATGGATGGTGTAGGAAGTTTCATAAGCATCGATAAAGCAATTGATATACAGCTGCCAGTTGGAAGGATGAATGGAGAAAAGTTTAAAAATTTAATACGAGAAGAGATGCACACCCAACTTGGTGTGCCACCGGCAGACTAGGCGTGGCAGTGAGTCTAACTTAAAGACTCGATAATAAACAAAAGTGCTCTTTCGGGAGACAACCCGAATTATCCTTTTCCTTTTCATTTTTCTTTATTTTGTAGGTTTGGTGTGTTTTGTTCTAATAATTTGCAGGTACTAAAGGAATCATGGCGATGGGGAACTAATTTTTGGAATTTTGCACCAATAAAAATTCTCCAGACCTCTGCTACGGCGTAGCTCCTCCACTGACTACACCGTAGCAACCCCCTGGTGTCATTTGGAAAAAAATCAGCAACTACGGCGTAGCCCCCCATTTTAGCTACGCCGTAGCTACCTTCTGAACCTTAAAAATGATTTTTATCTTACAAAACATTATTTAAACTTGTATTAGTTTTTAAATGAACTTTGTGGTTGTGTTCCTTGTAAACCCTCACGAGACTTCACTCGTCTACTTGGGACACCAAGTGGTTTAAAAGGCTTGTTGCATACGCTAAATGCAACCGTGATTCCTACGAAAGTGAGTTAGGTTTTTCTTTATTTTTTATTTTTCTTTTTAGCTTTTATGCTTTTGGTAGTTATGTGATTCCAAGGAATTGAAGTTTGCTCTTTAGGCGAAGCGAAGGCACGCTTTTCAACATGATCCTTCTACCATTTTCAAGAGAGAATTTCAGGGAAGTTCTCGTTCTAATTCTACTTTTCCTCCTTATTTTTATTTTACGTACAAAAGGGACTTTTGTACAACTCAAGTGGGGGGACGGGAGTAGAATTATGTACTTGAAATTTATCTTGCCCCATTTTCCTTGTTTATTTTGAAAAATTATGCCACTTTTAAAACTTTTGACATGTTTTTCCGAACCTAACTAGAATAGACCTTAGCCGAGCACATTAACCCTTAATACCATGGTGAGGTTTAGCCTATTTCAGTTTCCCCTGTTTTACCCAAATCCACCAAAATTATGAGTGTGCCGGTAGTTTGTAAACTTTAGAACTTGGCTTTTACATCATTTTGAAACCATTTACAAGTAGTGTATTGGGATTTCTTGATACATATGGAAGAAACTTTTTAAGAAGGCAATATTTTAGGATTATCACCCAAATAACCTTTATGTGTGTGTTTATCGATTAGTCACATTGACTAGTCGACCCCCGTGTTAAACCCTTTGTTGCACTCACCTTTAGTGCAAGATACCCCTAGATACACCCTTTTGAGCCTATCCTTTCGTTTCTTACCCATATTTTTTTGATACACCTATACACCTTAGCCTACCGTGTAGTCTTAGTTTATGGTTGGGAAGTTGCCACTTGTTCTAGTTTGAGGTCCAAGTCAAGAGATTCAAGAATCACACCTACGTTGAAGACAAATCATTGAAGATCATGAGAAAACTCACTATTGTACATGTATTGTTTATCCCAAGTGGGGGGATATGTTTATTGTAAAAAAAATAAAAATAAAAAAACAAAAAATATATGAATTTCCGTATGTAGATATGTTATCATTGGTGCAACCTTGTATAGCACTGTAATAAGAACTTTGAAGGAATTAGTATCGAAGAGGCCACTTCGGTCATATTTGAAGAATGAAGTTATTGGTTCTTAATCACCAACATGAAGACCAAGTGAGGTGTCAATCATGACGTCCTCTAATGGCACACACTTGTTACATGATCCAATTCTTGCGTTTTGAAACTTGGACTTTGAATGAACGGTAAGTGGTAGCAAATCGGTTATATGCTAAGACTATTTGCTTTCTTTTTCATTTTACACCATTATTGTGCATCCCATGTCTTATCCTACCCTTTAGTTGTGAATCATGCTTAGGTAAGGGATTTGAGCAGTCATTGGTGTCTTGCCCGGCGTTCCGGTCATGCGCCATTGCCTTTGTCGCCTTTGCCGTAGTATGTTAGTAACAACGCTACACCCAAAAGCCTTATATGTGTTCACCCAATATTGCCTTTAAGAATTGTTTCGACCTTATCTCTAGTGGTAGAGATTTGTGTAAGTGCCAAGCCTATGATAGAATACAATCTATGACTATGCGTTGAGTGATCACCCCGAAATTAACACTTAGATTAGGAGAGAGATGTGAGTGTTTGTTCCAATTTTGTGAGGTGTTCGGCTTTGATATATTCTAGCATAGGAAGTTTTTAAATTCATACTCTCCAAATCTTTGGGGGATATCTTTTTGAGAATTATTCTAATAAGGTCTACTTGAGGGCAAGTAGAGTTCAAGTGGGGGGATATTTGATGACGTCAAATTTACCCATGATTTAAGTGTTAATTTCCCCCTAAAATGCTCATCTTTTTTATTTGTATGAAGAATATATACTCTTATTTCTTCCTATTTTGGTTTCAGGGTAAAGATGAGTAAAAGAACAAACGTACGCAGAAATGGAAGGACTTAGAAGCAAATATGTGGAAATTATGGATTCTGCACTCACTACGGCGTAGAGGTTCATCTATCTACGCCGTAGCAAGACTTTATGAAGATTACGGCGTAAAGGGTCATCAACTTACGCCATAAGAAGGAATTTATGAAGACTAGGGTGTAGCCTGTCCTACAGCTACGGCGTAATGATCCACTAAAGGGCTCTACGGAGTAATCAACTCTCCAGCTACGACATAAGCCCCAATTTGAGTTCGAGAGGAACTAACAAGGCCAAGGAAGAAGTTACGGCGTAGCAACCCTAGCAGCTACGCCGTAGGAAGCCTCTTATCAAGACATTACTCCCGTAGCATTTGATCAAGCTACGGCGTAACACTAATTTACAAAGGTTATGGTGTAGCAATCCAATCAGCTACGCCATAACAAAGTCGGGCCTATAAATACCAGCCCTAATTCCGAGTTTATGCATTCACTTTTCAACATACAGAAGTTGGGAGAAACTCAGGGAGTAGGAGGAACGAAGTTCTAGCCTCATAAAAGTCATTTCCAAGGGAGGATTCACACACCAATCATAAGTTTATCTATTCCTTTGTTTTGTATTCGATTCATGTTCAGAATTGTATTAACTCAAACTTGTTTTTCTCCAATTATGAATATGAGTGGCTAAACACTTCTTGGTGTTAGCCTAGTTATGAAATTGTTATTATTTTGAGTTAGTTTTATACGCATCTATTATCTATTGTTTGTATACTTTCATGGCGAGGCTTGGGACACTCTAGTTCCCGTAGTGATTAGCATTGGTTGTTCTCTATAGACTTGTGGAATTAACCCTAGGAAGCAAGTCGCTAGGGATGTTACTTGGTGATAGCAATATCACCATACACGTGCGAATTAACCCTAGGACCACCTATCGATGCTAGACACTTAACGGAGTTAGAGGGGTGTAAGATCTGACCATGCCGCATTCGTTAGAATTGTCCATGTTAGTAGAGGCACTTAATGACTCTTACATTTTCGTACCGATGAACCCAAGGCTTTACAATAGTTTTGGATAGGACAAGGTGTAAGATAGACGTAGGTGATTTAACCCTATGATCCGAAATGAATTAAATTCCCAGACGATATGATAGGATGCACCATTAAGAAAACTAGTCATAATGATAACAAGAGTAGTAATTAGGTTAACACTACTTCTCTCTTATTGATCTTTCATCTATTTATTTTATTTGTCTTGTTATTTACTTTTCTTAGTTTAATTAATCTTTCAATCATAAAACCCCCTTTTAAACGTGACACGAACTTAGATAATTTCCACACACTTAGCTCTTGGGACGACCTCGACTTTACCAACTAGTTATACCACACACGATCGGATACACTGTCCGTTAGTGCATAAAGGTAGACCTTAGGTAAACGAGACTAATATAAATATTAAAACCTGGTCAGTAAAACCTGCATCAGTATTCCTCACATGGCATAGAAAAGAGAGCAAGAATATGCCATGGAATATTCCTCACTAGGGGAAGAGTGAGAGAGGTTGGGTTAAGAAGTAACCATGGTTAAGTTAGAAGAGTGTGTAGAGAATAAAACATGGTTAGGTTAGAAGATTATATCCAAGGGAATATTCCATCCTTGGTGTGGTTAAGAGTTAACCAAGGTTAAGTGTAGAAAACTAACCATAGTTGGGTTATGAGAACCATGGTTGGGTTAAGAAAGGATATTCCAAAGGATATTCCATTTCTTGGGGGGAAAGGGTGAGATGGATGGTTGAGATGGTTTCGTTTAAAATGGATGGCTAGGATCAAAGGGAGCCTCCTTTGGATTTCAAATTTATTCCCATGTGTTGAATTAGAGAGGAGGTGAGATGTGTATGAGTTGGATTGTGTAAGAGTATGTAAGGGAATATGTAAGAGTTGGATGTGATGGGGAGCCTAAGGGTGAGTTGGCTAGTGTGTGTAGAGAAAAGATGGTTGTGAGAGTAGTGTGTATATTTTGAAAATAAAGTTGTTAGGGTTATGAGGTAATGAGTTGGATTGGACATGATATGTGTAAGATGTAAGGAATATGTAAGAGGTGTAAGGGTGAGATGTGATGGGGAGCCTTGTGTGTGTGAAGAAGGGTATGAGAGTGAAGTGTGTGTATTTTGAATGTAAAGGTGTGTGTATGTGTAGAAAAGAGTGTATATGTGTGTATAAGGAAGAGTATGTGTTTGTATAAGAGAAAGGTGTATGGGAAGTTGGTAAAGTAAAGAGAATATTGTAAGAGGGAATATTGTATGGGAGTTTGTGAGGTGACAAAGTACACTTTGTGTAAGGTGTAAGGGAATATTGTAAGAGATTGTTGGAAAGGTATTTTTTGAAAGGATTGTGGGAGATTTGATGGTTTGACTTTTATAAAACTGAGATTAAGAAAGAATTAAGAAATAATCTAATTGTCATTAAAAAGAAAAGATTTAGACAATTAAGATTATGAGTTGAGAAAATCATAGGTTACTTATAAGTTCAAATAACACAACGTCGAGAATCCATAGTTTCATAACTCGTGACTTTCCACGACTCGACATACTCAACTAACACCTTGATACAAACAAGTCAAGTGCTTTGCCTTGATGTAAAGCATAACCCATGCGGGTAAGGATGCGTTTACGCAAAGAGACCTTGGACTTAGTTTGACCAATAAGGGAGTAAACCCGTTACGTGATTAGAGAAGATGTAAGCACGGGATATGAGCATATGGATGCTTTCACGTGATGTTACGTGAAATATATAAGCTCCCTAAGTTTAGAAAAGCCTTGGCTAGAGGCGAGAGTTAGAAAATATGAGTTGGCGTTTTCCTGTAAGTGGGTGCTTTAAAAGTTGGATCTCTCTAATCACAAACTTGTTTCAAGTGTTCTCAATAAAGCACATAACATATTCATACTTGTATTGAAAGATCCACATTTGTCAGGTAAGGGGAAAGCCGACTTTCAAAATTCGTCCCGACATTCACAGAACCCTGGCGCGTCACCCACGCGTTGACGCGTGGGTGGCGCGTCAGCAGCAGATGTGAATGTTGGGGAATTTTGGCTAACGTTTGTTATTTTATGTGTTTCGAACGTTTATTTGTCATCATTAAAACATTAGGAGATCTTGATAATGTTGCCTCAACAGGTTCAGTCACTGTGGTTTTGACATGTTATAGATCCAGTTCCTTTTACCCAAATCTTTTAGTTTGACTGAGTTTGACCGTTAAATGAGGGGGTATTTTTGTCATTTCATATATATATTTTTGGTTTCCACCCATACATTAACCAAACACCCTTTCACATTTCTACCATTTCTTACTATACAAATATACACCCACACCTTTCTCCTCTGTTTACAAAATCCGGCCACAGCTGCCGACTAACACCGACGGACATCACTCCAACCACCAAAGCAAGCCTCTTCCTAATGCCCATCACTGCAGTAAAATGTCGCCACCATCATCACTACTGTCGAACCTCCGACCACCATCACTTCACAACAACCATTGAAAACCAATACGAGCCACGGATCTGGTTGGATCTAGTGGTGGTGGCGGTTTTCTGGTGGTGGCAATGTGGTTTTTCGAAAACCACTTCGACCAGCGCATCGTCACGATCACTCCACCACCTACACCCACCACCACCTACTGCTAGTCCACCTACTACACCAACTACCACCAACTGTTGCTACAACCACTGCTCTACCATCATCATCGCATCTACTTCATAGATTTTGGTGTGTATAGATTTAGGTTTTCAAAATCATTGATTTTAATTTTTGATTAAGATTTGATAGAAAGAAGGGTTTTTAGGGGTTTAATAGTAAAAAAGATGGGGTTATTTTATTTTATTTTATTTTATTTTATTTTATTTTTTTATGTGTTTTGACTTAATTATGAAGATGAATAAAATGTTGGGATAATTTCAAAAATGGCCAAGTTGCCCAATCGTCTAGCCTTTTAGATTTGAAAATTTCCAAAATGGCCTTTGGGCAACTGCGCAAGCCAACCAGGGGACGCCAAGTGTCCATTTTTTAGGGCAACTTTTATATTTTTTGGGCAACTTGGTCATTTTTGGAATTATCCCTAAAATGATTTGGATTTAAAAATTCTAGAAGATGTTAAAGAAAAAAAAAGATGAAGTGTTTAGATTTAATCTTGTATAGGTTGAAAAAAAAGAACGATAGAGGTGTTTGGATTGAATTTTGTAGATATAACAAGAATGTTCCAATTAAAATTAAAAAGATGAAAATGAGGGTATTTTTGTTATTTTATTCTACTTAACAACAAAAACTAACATATTGGGCAAAATGGACTGGATCCGTATCATGTTGAAACATAGTGACTGGACTTATAGCGAAATTGAAAAATGGACTGAATTCGTAAAACCCGGCAAACCACATGGATAATTTATGTAGTTAACTATTATATATTAAAAGGCGAGTACTTGGTTACAATTATGATTCTAAAAGACGCGTCATGGTGGAGACAAGGCGCGAGGCGTGACCTCAAAGTTAAGAAATACACTAAGCTATCGGTTTTAGGCGTGGCATGAGTTGAGGCGTGAAAAAAGGCGGAAGACGTGGCGAGGTTTTTGAAGCATTTAGAAGATTTACTAATAGTTGGGATTTGGGCTTGCATTTATTAATATTTTGGATTTGCGCTTGCATTTACTAATGTTTATCGCAAAATTATGAAATATGATATAAATCTACAAATATTTATTGTCACACTTCACGGCTCACGCTAAGGTTGGAAGCTTGACCATGCTAGCGCGTCACAACTCATGCTATTTATAACCCCGGTTACGATCATTGCCAGTGAAACAAAACCTTCATCCCAAATCTCTACTAGAATTAATATAGCAGATTATCTAAAGTTCTAAACGACTTGCATTTTGTCAATTGATATTAATTGCATCAAAAATGCTAAAGCCTCCTACTAAATATTCCTACAAAACTGCCTACTCACAGGATCCTGCCAAGTAGCAGAACTGACCGTTTGGATGCAGAAAAAGAATGAGTGAAAAAAACTATTTAATATTGTTGTGAGTATAGTAGGATTTAGTAGGAGGTTGTAGCAAGGTTCTAATTGCATATGCCAAATGAAGCAGCTGCTATCACAACCTCAGCTAGGATCTATATGTACCCTTATATCCCAAGGGATGACTGCTACTACACTCACACAGACTCAGTAGTGCCAAGTCAGCCACTCCCTGAGGAATTGATTTCATCTTCAATCTTGGGTATGTTAAAGCTGGAAGATCAAATTGTGAAAGGTTTCTTTCTTGCACCAAAAGCTTATAGTTACTATACCTTGGAAGGAAGCATAGTCAAAAAAATACAAGGAACCTGCTAAAGATAAGGTCACTCCCGAATGGTTTGAGAAACAGTACGCAAAACCATTGAGAAGGGTGCAGGTCAAGGTGGATGCAAAATTCAGGATTGATTGGGAAAGTGTAATTAAATACTGTAATAAAAGGTGTTACAATTACTCATCAACGTGCTAGGTGACTTGAAAATCTAAGATGAGGTGCGACAATGCTTTACTAAAGGCTAATGATTTTGCACATTCAAAAAAATTATTTGTACACTAAAAATGCAAGCAGTTAAAGCAGAATATTTAATAATGTATAAGTATTTAAAATATAGATAAAATGTACCAATCAATTTCAAAAATGTCCCAATTAATTCTCTTTACTAAGTGGTTAGCAAGTATATAGTTTGTGTTGAACACAAGTGCATTGAAATTTCTGGTGCAAAAGGATTATGATGCAATATGCGTTAGGGTTGGATAAGTAATTGATTTAAGTTTATTTACACATCACACATTTATTCCAATGCTAAGAGACAAATTTCAGTTATCCAGTTTTAATAAACTGACTTTCATTATGTGTGTGTGTGTATATATATATATAAGATTAACATTAATTTATATTATATATATATATATATATATATATATATATATATATATCTTCAAATATTAATACCTCTTTTGATAATTTCGATAGTTTTTTCTTGGTTTTTCATGTTTTTTTTTTCTTTTTTTTTTTCTTTTTTTCTTTTTTTTTCATTATATGAAACTTGCATGAGAAATCACATGTAATATTACATTAATTTGGATAAAACACATAAAATCACATGTAATTTTTCTCACTCTTTTTTGTCAGGAAGTACACCCAAGTGTATCTTGAGTATTCATCCACTATAACTAGAGTATATTTCTCATGGTGGATAGACATTGGACTAATAGGTCCAAATAGATCCATGTGAAGTTTCGTAAATGAACTACTATAATCTATAATTCGAATATAGTGTGTGTGGTATATGGTTGAAAAGTCAAGAATGTATGTTTTTCATTGTAAAAAACATAAAAAGTTTTTAATTATAGATAAATACTTATGTCAATTTTAGTACGGATTTTGATGCAGCTAAGAAAACGTAAATAAACGACCAAAAAAAGTTTGTCAAAAATATATCAAAGTGCTTGTTTATAGAAAAATAATTAAATGTTAGTCTTGACGGCATAATGTTTTGTCTAAAGATTAACGGTTTATTAGATATTTAAATTATAAAAAATATGTGTAATTTAATTTTTAATTTAAATATTAATTAATGTCTCCTTTTTTCTCAATAAGAAAATAAGTGTCTGATATTTATTTCTTTGTATATGAGAAAAGTTTGGTATATAAAATAACTGTCCACTAATTAATTTGGAGATAAAGACGAGAGAAAATTAATTACTAGATATACATATGTAATCATTTATAGAAACTAGACGAGTACTCGTGCATAGCAACGGAATTTTATAGTGACAAATAGTTTTAGTGATAAAAAATAATTTACGGGTTATAAATGAAAAATAATAAAAGTTTGAGGAATTGGGGATTAAACATAATGTTTTGAAATTCTACCCTGGGGGTTCAATCTGTAGAATCGTTCCGGTAAAAAAACGGGTCAACTTAAACAGGGTCAACCCGACGGTTTGGGTTGAAAAAATGGGTCAAATTAAACGGAATTAACCCGTTAGGTTTGAAGTGTCCCGGGTCAACCGCCCGGATTTGAAATGTCCCGGGTCAACTTACATTTTGTGATTTTGCATTGAGAATGGAATATATGTAAATCTTTAAATCTTGAATCCATTTTACTCTTAGATAAGGATAAATCCTTCTACATATGTCTCTACTTCTATATCAATACTACACATAAAATCAATGATCAATGTGAATAGGTGAAAAAGTCAATATGTGAAATGTTGAAATATTTATATTAGATAAGAAAAAACTTAAAACATCACAATAAAAGAAATGTTGAAATTATAAAAGGAAATGTTGAAACATATGTTTTAAAAGTAAACTATTAATACACATCAAAAACCAGGTTGACCCGGGACGCTTCAAATCCGGCAGGTTGATCCGGGACACTTCAAACCTAACGGGTTAATTTCGTTTAATTTGACCCATTTTTTCGACCCAAACCGTCGGGTTGACACTGTTTAAATTGACCCGTTTTTTTACCGGAACGATTTTAATTCCTCAAACTTTTATTATTTTTCATTTATAACCCATAAATTATTTTTTTATCACTAAAACTATCTGTCGCTATAAAATTCCGTTGCTATGCACGAGTACTCGTCTAGTTTCTATAAATGATTACATATGTACATCTACTAATTAATTTTCTCTCGTCTTTATCTCCAAATTAATTAGTGGAGAGTTATTTTACATACCAAACTTTTCTCATATACAAAGAAATAAATACCAGACACTTATTTTCTTATTGAAAAAAAAGGAGACATTAATTAATATTTAAATTAAAAATTAAATTACACATATATTCCATCCTTAGAGCACCCACAACAATAACCCACGTTATACAATAACTCAGCGCCACGTCAGCGCCACGTTACCTTTAACACAATAACTCAACACCCACAACAATAACTCACAATAACTCAACCATAACTCAACAACAATTTACAAAAACACTCCTTCATTTAGGGGAGAAAGTGAAACTTTTTTTTTTTAAACAAAACATCACACTAACGTGCGTTAGTGGAATAACTTACCACGTTAACGCGGCAATAACTCAAGACCATGCAATGGTAACGTGGCTATAACTTGGGTTATTGGGGCAATAACGTGAGCCATGCGTTATTGTTGCTGATGCTCTTAGACGTTGGGAGATGACCATAAATTTAGATGGGCCTATCTAAGGAATTCATTGAAATTTTATGGAAACAATGATGGAGATGTAGAAACTTCAAGGAAAATAAAAGCAAATACTTACGACGTGAAGAGAACAGGTTTTTGATTACGATGGCTCTATTTTTTTTTTCTTTAACGGTAATTTGTGGCTACGTGGCCCCTAGCCCAGAAGGCATAGCGAGCCCACACAACCAGGTTGGGTCCAGCCTAGAAAGCAATGTCACCCTTCCCTTTACACACGCGAAAGGAAACCCTATCGCCCTAGACAAGACTCGAACTTGAGACCTTGCCTAGGAGGGTAAAACCAACCCCCATATTGGGTGGCCATCTGAGCTAGGCTCTATTGATTATGATGGCTCTGTTGATCAAGTTATTGATGCATCGAGATGTTGTGAATCTTATGGGTATGGTAAAAAACAAAGTAACTTTAAGAAAAAGTTTGCGAATTATTCAATTAACAAATACCGTAACCGATAAAACTGGAACTTCAAAAGTGTAATAATTGGTGTAGTGTTTGAAAATGTGTCATAAAATTCACGAAGAATTACATTATCAAACATCTGTAGAGATATCAATCAAGTTATAGAAATTATACATGCTAAGAAATGTCGGGTTGTGGAAACTTCCTTTATATATGACTAACGAGTAGAAGTTCTAATGGAAATCTCCATGGTTAGTGATTATGATAACACGAGAATACTTGTGCCAAATCCGGAAAGGGTGAGGTAATAACGGCTCAAAACAAACCTCATTATCCATAGCAACCAAATCGTTGCAAAATGAGTGCCGCAAAGGACGTTTCCGTCATGACATACACTGTCTAAATTAAACTGACATTGTGATCAATATTTTTTTTGTAACTGGTAAGTATATTTCACACACGAGATTTAAAATATAAGTTTGTTTGGTAGATAGAACCTATAAGAGATTATAAAAAATAATTTTTCATAATCTCTAAAACTCAAATGTTACTTCATGTATTTTTTAAAAATACTATGTTTTTATAATCTCTTGTTCAATCTTGGTTTACAACTTCATCTCTATTTTTAAGAACAGTTAGGGTGTGTTTGTTAGGTGGGTTTGTGACCCATAAAATACAATGATAGTTTAAATTAATTGTTTAGTTGTAAATTTTGAAAAAAGCAATGGAATCTTTTATATAATAAAACAAAACTCCAAGTGGGGACTTTTCCATTTCAAAAAAACTAAACCATACCTTATTTAGTAATAATATTATTTAGAAAAAAAGATTATTTTCTTATGAGATAATATTTTATATTTATCCATAACACAAGTAGAAGATAAATACAAAAAATATAGATAAGATGCAATTAACAATAGGATTAAAATTTTTAAATAATTATCTTTAATAATAAAAAACTATAACTAAACATCATAAATCAAACGAAACAAAGATTAAACTATTTGTTTTTTAATAAATAAAAATATATGATTCAAAAAATTTTAAAAAAAAAACCCGCGCGTGCGCGGGTATTATAACTAGTGATTTAAAAACACGCATTCCTATCATATATGAACCTTTTGAAGAATTCTATAACCTTTTTCAACAGCACAATTTTTTTTTTTTTTTTTCTTTTTTTGTTCCTCTCTTTTTACATGTTTCATGAGTCAAATAAATAAATATATAAATTAAGCAATTATTAATTTTCTTTTCTACCTTTAATTTCAAACCAATCTTACATTCAAATCTAATTTTAAAATTACTTACAAACCAAACTCTTAGTGGCCTGTCACAAGCGATTTTAGTTGGAAGTTCAAGCGTTGCTTGAGGTTAATGTGGTACTTCAGCCACATTCCATTGTATTTAAACAATTTTTTGGTGTAATATATTTTACCAGATGGAATGCCTTTTAAAAAAAAAAAAAAAAAAAAAAAAAAAAAAAAAAAAAAAANAAAAAAAAAAAAAAAAAAAGTATACCCGATTCGTCTTAATGATATTAACCAAACTTTTACCGACATCGAAAAAATTAGACTAAAATTAAAGAAGGGAGAATAAATGCACATAAATTTTCGGCTGAGAAAAGTGGCTATTTAATGTGACGCTTGTCATATTGTTTTTTGTGAAATGTGGCCGCATGTTATCAACCCAATTTGTATTCATCAATAAATGTTGCAAGTATTAATCAGTATTATTTTGTGGGCTAGTGATATCTACACATAGATATTTACTTAATACACATAAAATTTGCTTGTGTGATCTTAATGGTCATACACTTCTCTCATTATATTTTATGTGTATGAAGTAAATATCTATGTGTAGATATCAGTAGCCTATTTAGTGAAAGGTAGTGATATGTACACCGTTAGTTTTAGTTTGTACACGGCTGAAAACATTTGTTTTACCATTCTACCCCACATGTATATTACTTGATTTCTCTTCATATATTTGATTGTATATCACATGGTCATACAATTATGGATTTATACTACCTGCCACCACAAGAACTAGCAGACGCGTGATCTCATCTCACTATGAATATATATATATATATATATATATATATATATATATATATATATATATATATATATATATATATATATATATATATATATATATATATATATATATATATATATATATTTTGGGTAAAAAGTCAAAACGACTCGGTAAATGTATTACTCCAAAAAAACATTTAAGTACAAAGGATATGGGTGAAGTCCTTATCTCAGACCGTTACATAGACCAAAAAGCTTACATAACAAGGTGGAATATGGCTGAAGAACCATATTTACCTCAAGCTGAGTAGCATGAAAAACAACTAAGACTAGTGCATATGACATGTCATAGCACTTACAATTCTAGAAACAAAAGATGCTCCTAGATTAAAATAACAAGTGAAACAAGCTAACCAGTAGCTGCCGTGAAAGATGAACTTTCACCTTTATTGGGATTCGTACATAATTTAGCCGATTCATCATACTCATTTGCAGCATGTTCTACATCTTCATCTTCATCATTCACCAATGCAGTATACGAATTAGATGTAGTAATATTACCTTCCTTAGAGGTATAACCAGTAGACTTCAACATAGACGAGGATTTTGATGCATTACCCATAGTAGTAGCTCCCTTTTTAGGTTCACTAGTTGCCGCTTTCGGAAAATATCTGATATTCTGTTTAACCGATGGAGCAACAAACTGACTTCCATTAGTAGACTTGGGTTTACCTTTCTTCTTTTTCTTACCCACCGTTTGAAATCACCATAATTCAGTACCACAGTAGGAGTTACAACATGTGAAGTAGGAACAATAGGAGGACTCACCACCTGTTCAGGACATTGATCATGAATATGACCAAATACCTTGCATATATTACACCTGGGAGGCCTCCATTCATATTCAACACGGATAGTCTCTTTAGTAAAACCCTCCCCATAAAATGAAGAGAAACCAATAGTAACGAGCTCCACGAGATCAACCTCAGAATTGACCTCAATAAGACATCTAGCAAAACAACTTCTACTCCACGAATCCTTACACATAGAACTCGTGTAAGAATCAAGCATAACAGGTTTCTCAATGAATGTAGCAATCAAACTAATATCATCCTCTTCAAAAACTTGAATAGGAACATCATGCAATTTAACCCATACCGGAATGCAAGTCAATTCTTCCTTACGCAAACAAGTATCCGTACACCCTTTCTTGAGAATTATTGGAGATTTGCGTATCATCTAAAGATCACCTTCCAAAATAGATTCTAATCCATTTTGTGTATCAAATTTGACGAAACAGTATATTTGTCATAGTTAGTGTAGAAACGTAGAGGGGGGGGGGGTTGAATACGTTCCTATTTAAAATCTAAAATGTTTCGTGTCAAATTCCCGATTAAGCATAGCTAAATATTAATCATGGTTATTGACATTTATAACAATTATATTTAGCTATATTCATCTTAGAGAAGCAATTAGACTGATAAGAACAAGAGAAGAGACAAACATCAGAATCACTTGGACGGTCCTATAAATGTATGGACGGTCTGATGCGTGGTTTTGCGACCTTACAACAGGTTTTACCTCTCAAGGGATCTTAAGAGGCTTGCAATCCTCACCAGGCAGTGTACCTGACCGATGTAGTATAGTGTAGTGGCAAGTACCGGGGGATTGATCGTTCTCTAGGGGAATAGTGTCGTTAGGATTGAACAACTACTCTAATAGGTCTAAGGGTGAGGGAAGATTATTATTTTTTTTTTTTTTTTTTTTTTTTTTTTTTTTTTNTTTTTTTTTGTTTTTATGGAAAGCAAGTAAAATTATCTCGGGTTTGAAGGAGTGGGCGGAATTAGTTGCTAGTCAACTAACCCAAAAACTACTAATTGTAAATAAAATAAAATGGTTGTGAAAACTTATATGGAGAGAAGTGTGTTTACTTAGATTTCATTACTCCCTAACTATCTTTTACCGGTTGATTAGTGTGTTATAATTGCGTGGATGACGGGTTGCATTCCTTAATACCAGTCGTGGGGGTGTGTACGAACATCCCCAACTCTATAAGCTCATACTTTACTCCTATGTCGAGCCGACTAAAAGCTCCTAACATGGGATCACTGGAATTCGCTCATGCATTAAATACAACCATATAATCGTAGTACACATCCGATCATGTTTCTTAAGACATTCAAGAAAGTTACCGTATAGGAGGTTAGCCAGTTTTCTTAAGCCTAACATCGATAAATATTTATCCAATACAATTAATAACACACCATTCAACCAATAATTAATAGTTAGGTTTCATTAGATCTAAGCAAACACAAAGAAAACCTAGCCTAGCATGTTAAACAAAAGACAAGAACAAGATAGAATCAAACAACACATAGACATATTGAATGATTAATTGATAACTTATCTTCAATGTAACATGGAAGATCTCTAGATGAAAAACCTTGAAAAAGCTGCTAAAATTCGTATTAGGGTTCCTCCCTAAAAAGTTCCACACAATGAATGAAAATTGCGAAAATATATATAGGAAAACAGATCTGATGGCGTCACTCTTTGGGTTGTGACGCCGTCACCTCGCCGTGCTAGGGTTTCCTGATGGCCTCTTGACGCCGTCCCCCTTTAAGTCCCAAAATTCCATTCTGGCTTATCAAGGAAAATCTTTACATCCACTTCCGTTTGTCTAGCTTGACGGCGTCACCTCCTAAGCCTTGACGCCGTCATGGGTACTGTTCCAGCAGAATTAGAGACTTTGTCATTTTCTTCACTTTTATGCTCCAAAAACGTCCAAAATGCTTCATTTTCCGGATTTCTTCTCCAAAGTACCTAAAATGACAAAAGGAACGATTTAGGGTAATATTTGATCAAATAATTACGATTTAGTGCTTAAATGACCCCCCCAAAGCGGTACACTTTTCGCCTCATCAAATACCCTTACACTTGAGATTTGCTTGTCCTCAAGCAAATGCGCTTTTATTCTAATCAAAATACAAGTTAGGGGTCATTTAACACTAATATAAAAGTAATTACAACAAATAGTCGTTCCTCTTTAATCATAATAAGCACGGAGATTACATACTAGCACCTCACAAGTAGTGTTTAGATACTCACATCTCTCAGGTGTCATAAAAGTATATCTCACAAATGAAAATGAATAATATCTCTCACTACCTGTCATAGCAAATAGATTACCATAGGCTTGGGAAAGTATCAAAAACCTTCTCCACTAGGCGTAAGCACCTAAGATAACTATCAAAGAGGGCTTTCCAAAGGGTTGTAACGTGAGGTGTAGGGATATGATAAACACGGGTTTGTTGGATAAGGGATATTTTACTGGTGGCGAGTTAAAGATCTTGATTAATTACATGTACAATATGGCGTTGCTAAGCCAAGACTAGACTCGACTTAAGCTAATCAAAAACTGATGAAACATAAAATAAAAATAAAAGGAAACGGGATGGTAGTCCGTATGTTTTTTNTCCCCTTACACTTGAACTTTTACATACTTTACAAATAACTATTCTAATGACTCGAATTCAGATAATCGAAACACTTGGAGTACTTTTAAAATATTTAGCACATATGGGGGTAATAATGTTGTTCTTCCCCATTTGTCCATTACACTAGTACTTTACCCATGAGTCCCAATCGTCCCAAAACAATATGTACAAGATATGACTCGACTTAGCAACCATGTAATCAATTAGATAATTAACTAAGGGTTTAAACAAATGTTGTCACAATAATGCACTAAAGGTGAGTGCATACAAGGTAGGCTAAGGCGATTTGGGTGTACATTTAAGTGGGTTGTAGCAAATTCCTCCTTTAAGTAAAATGCTTAAAGTTAGAAACGAAAAGGATAGGCTCTGGAGGGTGTACTAGGGGTATCGTGTACCAAAAATGGGTACAACGCAAGGGTGTGGGTGAATTACTTGACCAATGTAGCCAAAGTAATTATAACAAAAACACAGGTGTAAAACAATGGGTTAATCCTAATGCCTCTTATCATGTAGTAAATCTAACTACACGAATGTGGTCTCACTTGTGGATTTGGGATGGTCCTAATGCAAGTTCTAGAATCTAAGTGCTACCGGTACACACATCATAGCATAAATGCTTTTCCTACCAATTCTAGGGGCGAACCTAACATATTTGGGGTGGAATTTTTTTTAGTGGTACGGTTTTGTGCTAGTCATATAACTCCTATCCATGAGACGCTCATTAAGACCAAAGTTTCACTCCTAAATTTTGTAAAAAATTTTAAATTTGGCACTAAAATTGCCCTAACCGGTATTTCTCTCAGTTTTATTACACACCTACCATTAAACAAAGAAAAATCAAGCGTAATTGCATTCTATAAGCTATCGTAATTTACCCCCCCCCCCTTTCACTTAAGATGAACATTGTCCCCAATGTTCAAATAATAAGACGTAAAAGTAAATAAGGTAAAAGAATGAAATCAAATACTCCCCTGATTCGCTTGGTGGATAAAGTGGTAACATGGTTAAATCTTCTTCCAAGAGAATGTAGAAGCTCCAAGATTAAAGCATTGCCAAAAGCTTGATTCCACATACATCTCCTTGTCCAAAATAACCTGTTAAACCTGAGAAAACAAACACGAAAACCTGCATAACATTGGCGGGATTAATCTGTATAAGGATATAATGCTTGTGGAATGAATATTTTGCAGATTCCTGGAGTTTATAAGTTAGAGATTTAATAAAGCATTTTATGATTCCGGAAGAAAAACAAAACTTTCAAAAATTCCAGAAAACTGTACCTGACGCTGTCAGGTTGGAGCCTGACGCCGTCAGAAGTGATCTGACAGATTTTTCATGTTAAGTTTCCGGAAAATTTCTGGAAAAACTCAATTCTTAATTCCTGTAAATCCTGCAAAATATCATTATGACTCGATACAAGCATTTGACTCAAACAATTACTAATATGTATGCTAATTTAATATTGTTATGATTCATGTTCATTTGTTCTAATAAACCGATTTAGATTTCCCTTACACTTATCTTTTGCAAAATACCTTTATATGTAGTTAAGACGAAGTTAAAAACAAAATAAAGCATTTTCACAATTTAGTTTGAAACATGAATCAATAAAAATAAAAATAAAACATACAAACGGAAACAAATAAAATCAAACACACAAACAAACAAAACAAACAAAACTTGGGTTGCCTCCCAAGAAGCGCTTTTCTTTATTAACGAGTCTTGTAGCTAGACTCAAAGTCACCTTACATTTCGTGACTTCTTCATCAAAAGTTATGTCTTCCTCATTGATCATTTCACTACCATTTTCTTGATAATGCTTGACTCGTTGTATGTTCACAGTGAATTCCCTATCCTCGTCATCAACCAACACAACAGCTTCGGTTTTAGAAGAGCTCCTTACAGTGAAAGGTCCATACCATCTAGACTTAAGTTTTCCAGGGAATAACCTTTAACGAGAATTATATAGTAAGACCTTGTCTCCTTCTGAAAATTCCTTGGGCTTCTTAATACGTTGGTCATGCCATCTTTTTGCCCTTTCCTTGTATGTAATGGAAGATTCATAAGCCTCCAATCTCAATTCATCAGGCTCTTGGAGCTGTAAGAATCTATTTGTTCCCGCGACCGTATAATCCAGATTACAGGTCTTAAGTGCCCAATACGCCTTGATAAGAAGAAAAGTGTACCCGTTTTAGAGGGTCATTTAATCCCTAAATCGTATTTATTTGATCAAATATTGCCTTAAATCGTTTCTTTTCTCATTTTAGGTACTTGGGACGTGATTTCTGAAATATGAAGCATTTTGGAGCTTTTTGGACGTATTTATGCTCAAAGACGAATAAACCAACAAAGCCATGAAAAAAGGTCAGGAAACACAACCTGACAGCGTCATGCCTTAAAAGAACTTTTGAGGAAGTTACACCTGACGGCGTCAGGTGTATTTGGAAGTAGGCCGTCTGGCCTTAAGTTAACAAGAGACGTCCCAGAAGACTTTTGAAGGTGACGGCGTCAGGATTCAACCTGACGGCGTCAGATGATATAGAGTGACGACGTCAGAAAGAAGGCTTGCACGAGAAGAAACCAAAGTGGAACCATCACAAGTTAAACAAGACAATCACAACTTGCGCGCGGAGTAGCTGTTACTGTTTTGGCCATAAAATCTTCATACGAACTCGGATTTGGGTGGTTCAAAAGCCCACGCGAAGAGGATGAAAAAATCTTCGATTTGTTGAAAACGACGGGCTGACGCTGTCACTTGTTAGAGCTGATGCCGTCACCCTTCGCCGACCGTAAAGTTGCCTATAAATAGAACATTATAACTTCATTATTTGTAAGCCCCAAACCCTAAGTCCGATTCTAGGGTTAGGGTAGGTGTTTTTCCAGCAACTTAGAGGTTCCGAATCACTCCATAAACATCTTTTAATGGTTTGTTTATTGATTCAATCTTATGTTATGTCTTGAATTATCATTATTGTTGATTGCTCTTCATTAATTAAGCTTTGCTAAATCACCTTGTGTCTACTTATGATTGTGTGAAACTTGTGTATAACTAATTAGATCTTATTGATTTCTAGTTGATGTTTGTGTCTATCTCCATCAATTAGGGGTTGTTGATGTGTGTGTCTATCTCCATCAATTAAGGCGTGACAACTTCAATAGATCTAGTTGGTTTAGTTTATAATTCTTGCTTCCTATTGTTTCTTGTTTTGATTGAATGTTTCATCAATGTTAGGCTTAAGAAAACTCGCTAAACTCCTACATGGTAACATGCTTGAACGTCTTAAGAAACATGTAACTAATGCGTACTAGGTTATTAAGGTAGTATTTAATGCATGAGCCACTGTTTATAATCCCTATGATTGGGTGCTTTACGCATTGTTGTAGGAGGATATAAGAGCTCATAGAATTGGGGAGATATGTACGCCACCCCATGAATGGTATTGAGGAATACACCCGTCAATTAAAACAAGGTGTGGCAATTCAATAGGTAGAATTGGATAGCTAGCAAGGAGTATACATCATAGGTAGATACACTTCACTCTTCTTGTAGAACCTTAATTTACTTTTCTTGCACATTAGTTTAATTAGTAGCTCTTGGGTTAGTTGACTAGCAACTAATTCCGCCCACTCTTCCAATACTCGAGATTTTACTTGCTTTCCGAAAAACATAAAAAATACAAAAAGAATCATCCCTCATCTCTAGACCTAGTAGATAAATTTCAATCCTAACAAACACTATTCTTTGAGTTGAACGATCAATCCCCCGTACTTACCACTTCACTATACTACATCGGTCAGGTACACTTCCTTGTGGGGTTGTAAGCCTCTTGAGATCCCTTGAGAGGTAAAACCTGTTGTAAGGTCGCAAAACTACGCATCACGCCTTGTGTTCCAGTTCTACTGGAAGGTGACATGCTTTTCCATATACCATACGGAACGGGGTTGTTTCGATCGGTGTCTTATAAGCAGTTCGGAATGCCCACAAAGCTTCATCAAGCTTAAAAGACCAATCTTTTCTGTTTTGCTTGACCGTTTTCTCTAATATCCTCTTTATGGCTCTATTAGTATTTTCGACTTGACCGTTGGTTTGAGGATGATAAGCGGTGAAGAATCGGTGAGAAACTCCATATCTTTTTATGACCTTCTCCATTTTCGAGTTGCAAAAATGGGTTCCTTTGTCACTAATAAGAGCTTTCGGAATGCCGAACCTAGCAAACAGCTTTTTTAAGAAATGAATAACGACCCTAGCATCGTTGGTCCTAAGGGCTTGTGCCTCTACCCATTTTGAAACGTAATTAATTGCCACTAAGATGTATTCATTCCCTCCTGAGGATGGAAAGGGTCCCATGAAATCAATTCCCTAAACGTCGAAAACCTCACAAACTTGTATATAATTTTGAGGTGCTTCATCCCTCCTAGAGATATTACCAGCTCTTTGACATGCGTCAGACACTTGTATCATCCCCCTTACATCTCTAAATATCGTAGGCCAATAGAAACCTGCGTCGAAAATCTTTCGTGCAGTAGTGTTCATTCCATGATGTCCCCCAGAGGGACCAGCATGACATTCTTTCATAATTCTGATTGCCTCATTTTCTGAAACACAATGCCCGATTATTTGATCTGAACATTTACGGAATAAGAAAGGTTCGTTCCAAAAGTAGTACTTTAATTGATTGAAGAACCTCTTCTTTTCATGTCTGTTCATATGTTCAGGAATAACTCTGCTTGCCAGGTAGTTAGCATAATCCGCATACCATGGTTCAGAATCATTTATTGACATGAGCTGCTCTTCAGGAAATGAATCCCGAATCTCACTCTTGTCAGATTCACTAAGGCTGGGGTTTTCGAGTCGAGAGAGATGATCACCCGCAAGATTCTCTGCTCCCTTCTTATCACGAATCTCTACATCGAACTCTTGCAATAGTAAGATCCGTCGAATTAATCATGGTTTAGCGTCCTGTTTAGTGAAAAGATATCGAAGAGCTGAATGATCCATAAAAACAACCATTTTAGAAAGGACAATTTATTGGCGAAACTTATCAAAAGCAAACACCACGGCCAATAATTCTTTTTCAGTGGCGGTGTAGTTTTCTTGAGCAGGATTCATGGTTTTGCTAGCGTAGTATATTGTCTAGAAGTGTCTGTTAAGCCTTTTGCCTAACACTGCTCCAACAGCATAATCGCTAGCATCGCACATGATTTCAAAGGGTAACTCCCGATTAGGGGTGACCATAATTGGAGCTTGTGTGAGTTCCTGCTTCAATCGATCGAATGCATCCTTGCACTCTTGAGAGAAGTCGAACGGGACATCCTTCACAAGCAACTGAGTCATTGGTCTAGCTATCTTTGAGAAATCTTTGATGAATCTTCTATAGAAGCCAGCATGACCCAAGAAGCTACGGATTGCCTTGACAGTAGTTGCATAGGGAAGTTTGGATATAGCTTCAATTTTTGTCCGATCTACTTCAATTCCACTTCCCGAGACTTTGTGCTCAAGCACAATCCCTTCTTTTACCATAAAATGGCATTTTTTCCAGTTCAGCATCAAGTTAGTCTCCTCACACCGTTTGAGCATTTTCTCAAGGTTAGCAAGACAGCGATCAAAAGAGTCTCCAAAGACTGAAAAATCACCCATGAAGACCTCCATGTTGTCTTCCATTAACTCGTGGAATATTGCCGTCATACATCGTTGGAAAGTGGTGGGAGCGTTACATAGTCCAAAGGGCATTCGCTTGTAGGCGAATGTGCCATAAGGGCATGTAAACGTGGTTTTTTCTTGGTCCTCAGGAGCGATAGGGATTTGGAAGTATCCTGAGAACCCATCTAGGAAGCAGTAGTACTCATGTCCTGCTAATCTCTCCGACATTTGATCGATGAATGGGAGGGGGAAATGATCCTTTCGGGTTGCATCACTCAACTTCCTATAATCGATGCACACACGCCATCCAGTGACTGTTCTTTGATGCACTAACTTATCCTTATCTTTCTTCACCACCGTCATTACTCCTTTCTTTGGTACAACCTGTACAGGATTGACCCATGGACTGTCTGAAATTGGGTAAATTAGCCCTGCATCTAGGAGTTTAATGACTTCCTTCTTTACGACTTCTTTTATGTTGGGGTTTACACGCCTTTGAGGTTGCACGGTGGGTTTATAATCCTCCTCCATAAGGATTTTATGTGTGCAAAAGGTTGAGTCAATCCCCTTGATATCGGCTACCATCCATGCTATAACTCCTTTATATTTTTTTAAAACTCCTAAGAGTTTATCCTTTTGTTCACTTTTCAAAGAAGAGTTTATGATTACCGAAAGTTGATATTCTTCTTGGAGGAAAGCATATTCTAGGTTGGTTGGGAGCTCCTTGAGTTCTAACGTGGGTGGCTCGATGATGGATGGTTTAAGTTTGTTCTCAGGTTTACGAAGCTCAAGCTGTTCGATTTCTTGTTTGGGATGGAAGGAGACTGCATTAACATCCATTGTCTTCTCCTTCTCTAAAATAGGTAAGAAAGCTTCATCTCGCAACCAACCAGCTTCCACCTGTTCATCTACACAATTGTCAATCACGTCGGATAGTTCATCGACTTCTCCGATGAAATACAGTCGGTTAGCTGCTTCGAGAGAAAGATTCATTGTGTCCTTGATGTCGAAGGTTAAGCTATCGGTCCCTACTCGTAAGGTTAGTTTGCCGTCATGAACATCAATAACAGCACGAGCAGTTGCAAGGAATGGTCTTCCTAGAATGATGGGCACTAGGTCATCTTCTTCCATCTCTAAGATGACGAAGTCAACTGGAAATTTGAACTTCCCTACCTTAACCAGCACATTCTCACATATTCCTAATGGGTAGTTGACTGATCTATCGGCTAGTTGGATGTTCATACGGGTTTGTTTCAATCTTGAATACCCTAATTTGAGGAACATGGAATATGGCATAAGATTGATGCTTGCCCCTAAGTCAGCTAGAGCATTCTTGACTTATAGAGATCCTATGGAACAGGGCAAGGTGAAACTACCTGGATCGTCCACCTTCTTTGGTAGTCCTTGTTGAGTCAGCACAGAACATTCTTCTCCTAGAGTTACAAGACCCTCGAGCCTTTTTCTGTTGGTTAGCAGCTTCTTGAAGTATGTACTATATTTGGGCATATAGTAACATGCATCAAGAAGGGGTATGGTGACGACCGAATCCTTCAAGTATGACAAGAATCTTTTATTATCATTCTCAACCTTTTGATTCTTGAGGCGGGACGGATATGGGACTTTAATGGGATGTTTGGTTGGAGTAGGTAGAGAGGAGGTTATCGGAGGGGGTTGCTCGGGAGTCCCATCGTTCACATTACCTTCCTCCTTATGAGGGGTGTCGGGTTCCGTGACGTTGGACTGTTGAGCTGGGTAAGGTGGATCCTTAGTAGTTGTTCCAGCACGAGTGGTAATGGCGAGTAAAAGATCTTTTTGATCTAATTGAGGTTCGCCAAGGCTATCAAGAGTGGCGTTGAGTTCTGCGAATTTGGTTCTCCAGTCATTTTGTTGGTTAGTGATTAGGTTGTCGAGACCCTTCAACTGCAGACTCTTTTCAAGTGTGAAATGCCCAAGATTATCCTCAAAAGTACTCCTAACCTTGAAGTCAGGACCTTCTCCTTTTTCCCCACTTCTCACAAGATTTCCCCAAGGGGTAAAATCATTGTTTTGATAGAAAGTTAAGAGGGAAGGATCATCAAAGATGTCGTGGCTTGAAAAACATGCTTGTTCGATGGTGGTATCATCCCCGCATTCCTCCACTTCATGCGGGCCACCACATTGGTCACAAATCAAGTACGGGTTTGATAATCATTTAGTTGGTTGCGACTTGTCTAGATAGGATACTTGTTCATGCAACCTACTCAAGCGGCTATCAAAAGGAGGCTTTTTCATGACCTTGGAAGCGCTCATGATCGAATCGGGTTCATCCTAGGTATCGTCTTAATCATTTGCATATTCCTCAATCCTAATCCATCCTTCCTCAGCGCTTAACTTGGCTATTTTTCCTTTTGACGAATTATTGATTCCCATTTGGTCACTTTTAGAGACACTGTCATAGAAGATTTGGACAAGAAGCCAGAGTTCAATGCCATGATGAGGGACTTGTCTAATTAGATCCTTGAATCTTATCCATGATTTGTGAATGGGTTCTGCTAGTCCAACATGGAAGCGGAGGATTTCGTCTCTCAACATTGAAGTTCTTCCTATGGGAAAGAATTTTTCATAGAATTTTGAGATAAGCTGTTCCCATGTGAAGATGGACTCGGAGGGGAGTTTGTTATACCAATCTTTGGCTTTTTCATAAAGGGTAAAGGGAAAGAATCGTAGCCAGGAGGTATCCACTATTTCCAAGAAGTCCATGATGTGTTGGATTGGGTCTTCAGTTTTCAATCCGTGAAACTTGCATACACTTTGGACAAGCCAAACATCGGTTGCACGCAAGACCCCATCCGTGTGTTCATTTGGAAAAACAATATCATTGGAGAAACCACGAGGAGTGGGAGAAGAGTAATCCTTGAGGCATTTAGGGATTGGGTTTTCGGGAATCTCTATATCATAATTGGACAGAGGGCTCGGGGGTGTAAGATGATGATCGGATTCTTCCTCAGAGAGGGCATCATCAAAGTTGATGGCAATGCAAGGTGGTTCAGGTGTTGCAAAGGGTATCCTTAACTTTTGTATTTCCCTTTCAGGTTCTGTGTAGGGTGGAATAAGGTCCCTTAATGAACTACGATTCCTAGTGACTCTAAGATTGGAAAGATCTTCGTTTACCATGATGGCCAAGGAAGATTTGAGCAATGGGTAGAGCAGAAAAAGATAGACTAAAGGAATCCTAGAAAAATAAAATAAAAATCTCACTAGAAAGGAATCTAGTGAGTAGACGTAATAAAATAAAAATTCAACCTAAACAATAACTATTCCCCGGCAATGGCGCCAAAAACTTGATGCGTGGTTTTGCGACCTTACAACAGGTTTTACCTCTCAAGGGATCTTAAGAGGCTTGCAATCCCCACTAGGCAGTGTACCTGACCGATGTAGTATAGTGTAGTGGCAAGTACNCAACCTAAACAATAACTATTCCCCGGCAATGGCGCCAAAAACTTGATGCGTGGTTTTGCGACCTTACAACAGGTTTTACCTCTCAAGGGATCTTAAGAGGCTTGCAATCCCCACTAGGCAGTGTACCTGACCGATGTAGTATAGTGTAGTGGCAAGTACAGGGGGATTGATCGTTCTCTAGGGGAATAGTGTCGTTAGGATTGAAAAACTACTCTAATTGGTCTAAGGGTGAGGGAAGATTCTTTTTTTTTTTTTTTTGTATTTTATGTTTTTAGGAAAGCAAGTAAAATTATCTCGGGTTTGAAGGAGTGGGCGGAATTAGTTGCTAGTCAACTAACCCAAAAACTACTAATTGTAAATAAAATAAAATAAAAGAAAATAAAATGGTTGCAAAAACTTATATGGAGAGAAGTGTGTTTACTTAGATTTCATTACTCCCTAACTATCTTTTACCGGTTGATTAGTGTGTTATAATTGCGTGGATGACGGGTTGCATTCCTTAATACCAGTCGTGGAGGTGTGTACGAACTTCCCCAACTCTATAAGCTCCTACTTCACTCCTATGTCGAGCCGACTAAAAGCACCTAACATGGGATCACTAGAATTCGCTCATGCATTAAATACAACCATATAATCGTAGTACACATCCGATCATGTTTCTTAAGACGTTCAAGCAAGTTACAGTATAGGAGGTTAGCCAGTTTTCTTTAGCCTAACATCGATAAACATTCATCCAATACAATTAATAACACACCATTCAACCAATAATTAATAGTTAGGTTTCATTAGATCTAAGCAAACACGAAGAACCTTGAAAAAGATGCTAAAATTCGTATTAGGGTTCCTCCCTAAAAAGTTCCACACAATGAATGAAAATTGCGAAAATATATATAGGAAAACAGATCTGACGGCGTCACTCTTTGTGTTCTGACGCCGTCACCTCGCCGTGCTAGGGTTTCCTGACGGCCTCTTGATGCCGTCCCCCTTTAAGTCTCAAAATTCCATTCTGGCTTATCAAGGAAAATCTTCACATCCACCTCCGTTTGTCTAGCTTGACGGTGTCACCTCCTAAGCCTTGACGCCGTCATGGGTACTGTTCCAGCAGAATTAGAGACTTTGTCGTTTTCTTCACTTTTATGCTCCAAAAACATCCAAAATGCTTCCTTTTAGGGTAATATTTGATCAAATAATTACAATTTAGGGCTTAAATGACCCCCCAAAAGCGGTACACATTTCGCCTCATCAAGGTCCCATATATATGCGGGATCGCCGACCTATTTACAGGACCGTCACCAGTGACGTTTCTGATGTTTTGCATTATCACATTATATGCAACAAGTGTAACATCCTGTAAAAATGCCCAGTTATTAATAAACATTAATCTAGAATTAATTATGTATTACTATTCATACACCCATTTTTAGGCAGAAATTTAAACTTTTGATTTCACTGTGCAAATATGAATCAATATATGTTGTGTGATTCACATTTAATTGGGAACGAGCTAACACACATACCTAAATATTATTAAACATTAATATATCAAACACAATATCATTGGGATCACCAAAACACCACAACGCACTCACAACCCCTCCCGTGGATCCTCAATTATTCAATAATGGGCCTAACACTAATCCTAAGCCCAAAAAGCCCAATCCAAACACACTTAATTATATAAACACATGACACAAAACCCAAACACTTTGCCACGTTATTTTGTAAATTCGTCACACAACATATATAACAAATTACACCACTTGATTAATCACATTACAGAGAATCAAGATCACTAAGAATATATATTTTATATGTATATATGAATAGTTATCCAAGGCCAAAGCTTAACGAGCTCACTTAATTCTCAAACGTATCAAACCATGCCAAAACTATTCCAAATGAGTTCAAAGGTTTTACAAACCCCACAAAATGTGCTTGTAAACATGTTTTGAGTTCTCATATGTCACCAAAAACCCTAAACGTGTCGTTACTAATCTATTTGGTCTTGATATCACGTTTGGACGCACCCAAATAAATCACAAAACCCCAAAAGTATACATAAGACATCATAACACCTTTAGGGATCACTTTTCAGTCACAAAGATGCAAAAGAACTATGCATTAGATGTATCAAGCCTCCTAAGACCCTAAGACACACAATTCGATCACATTTTGTGATTCTGGATACATTAAACGTTACCTTGACCTATTTAAACTTTATAAACCAAAACAAACACCTTGAAAGGTATTAAGAACCATGAAAAGCATGATCATGACAACCACAACTTCCTTAAAACCACATTCGATCACCACAAGCAATATTTGGTCACGTTGAGATTTCCTTTGGACCCCTTTTGACTCACAACTAGGATAAATAAGTTCTACACTCTTTCTTACCTAAAAATCTTAACATATTACGCATTGTTAAGTCCTTTAGCTATATGAGTACCCCAACTAAAATACCTAAGTTGGTTCTATAGGATTTGCTTAATCACAATACTCAAACCAAGAACACCCCTATACGAATTCACATGGAAACGCTTGTAACTCAACTTGCAAGACTCTCAAGTGCCCTTAGGACCTAGCTACTCATCCTTATTCGTTAACCCATCATCCCATATTCTCCTTGTCTCCCAACTTGTTCCTATCCACGTTTAATATAACCCCATGCAAACACACCCTCACGTATCACACAAACTCACTCAAAAAACACACAAGTCCTTCTTTTTGTTCCTGTGATACTGCCGAGAAGAAACAAGCATACCATAGGTGATCCCAAGCATGTACAAGCTATCCAAGAGTCTCTCTCAAGCCTTTGGTGTGCCAGCAAATGAGCTACAACATCCTTGTGCCCTTCCCTAGTCCCAACAATGAGATATCACCTACCTTTTTAAGGTGTAGTAAGTTACTTCCAATAATTAGTCAATTTCTTAACACTTAATTTGTTTTATTAGACATATCAATCAGACAAGCTTTTCTATACTCATTACTATGTCTCGTTAAGCTCAAACCTTGCAAACAAAATCACTTGAATCTTGATATGGCTAAGAATGACTTAATATACTTGTTATTAACTTAACACAACATTAATCACTTAATATCATATGTTTCTTATGTCCCTTGAACCTACTCATGAAAATGCCAAAGAATATATACTTAAACAGAATGGATTTTGTCATTTAAAATGGCCTTATAAAACTATTAACTAACGCTCACAAATCCAAATAAATTGTATAACTTGATTCACTATACACCAAAGAAATAGACCATGCTTATATACCACACACACAATCTCATTTGGTCACCCTCACAAGCTCAAAGCTTAGCCTACTCGCCACAGTTCATAAAACTATAACACACTCATTGGGCCTTAAAGCCCAATATCACTCAAATAAGCTCTGGGCTGTTCCACAGCCGAATAACAGTTTCACCCACTTAAAATGGTCCATTATAAGCCCACAAGCAAGCCCAACCAGTTTGGAGTCCATTAGGCCACTAGAACTGTTAATGGGTCTAACAGTTTACACTTAAGTGCATTTAGCTAAAAAATAAGCTTTTAATCATAATAAGCTGCCAAATAAGCTCACATGAGCTTGACTAAGCTTCTGGAAGTATTATAAGTTAAAAGAAATTGAAACATAAGCTAAACATGTATTTTGGACTAAAAATGCAAACTGTATAACTAGAGGGGCCAAAACTGTCACATTTGGAAAATAAGGATTGAAACCATCAAATCAGTAATCTAAGGATATGAACAAAATTTATAAATTTTTCTGGGTTAAATGTGTGTTGTACAAAAAATATCACTTCTACTTAGTATCATCTTAAAGAGATAAAGTGGGTGTGGACACTTTAGAGAAGAGAGAGAAACGAGACAAACATAGGAAACGTCTCGCATAGATAGAAAGAACACACACCTCATTTCCCATGAGGTAGGGGGTATTTATACCCTTACATATAGCCAAGCATACTATCGCAGAAATACAAGGACCGCGATAGGTATGTGGTATCGCATGTCACACAATGTTAGGAATACGTTTATTCACATTAAAGACTCTGTCACCCCGAGTATATTCAAGCATCAAGTAGCTTGTAGTAGTTATCGTAGTAGTTAGTATATTAATAGTTTATTAGTATGTAAATAGTATTCGTGGAGTAAGTCGGGTCTTCACCCACAGTGCTCGCTCTACAACCTGTTTCATGAGGCACTTAGGACTTTGTATAAATACCCTCTCCCACCCAAGGGAGAGGGTTGGACCTTTCACTTAATCTAATATCACAAGTTTCTTTCTCTCTTTCTCTCTCTAGAAAGTCTCCCACCTTCTACTTCTCTCTCTAAACTCTATTCTTTTCTCTTCATAATTCGAACCATATCACAAGTACCATCCAAGTTATGATTATAAGTATCTTACAATTGGTATCAAGAGCCAAGGTTTGACCCTAGGGCCTTGTTTATTCGGATTTGGTGTAGGTTTTAGTGGTTTTAGTTAGTTAGAAAAGTTCTCTTAGTTTACCTCTTGGTTGGATCTCGTTAGTGATATTGGATGTGTTATGGATGTACTTTCTTGATTAGTGGTGTTTGTTTTACATAGTTCTTCAGTTGGTTAGGCTAAATCATTCGTTGGTTGGGTTTTTGAAGCGAATTGGGACATTTTACTTCGTAGCTTTTACCTCCTCTGGTTGCATTTTGTAGCGTTTTAGTCTTAGCGTTTAGCTGTGGTTACTATATTTGGACTTAAGGACAAAACGCTAGATAACGACTGGTTTGGAAGTTTGTGGTAGCGTTTTAGTATAGTCTGGCGTTTAGTGATCAGCATTTAGCTCTGTTCAGCGTTTAGCTCGGTTCAGCGTTTAGCTCTGTTCAGCGTTTAGCTCTCCTCAGCGATTTGCTTTTACCAGCGTTTAGCTTTCTCCAGCGTTTAGCTCCTGACAGCATTTACCTCAACTTAGCGTTTTGCTACTAAAGCCCAGCGTTTACCTCTAGCGTTTACCTCTCTACTAGCGTTTATCTCCAGGGACTTGGTAGCGTTTAGTGAAAAACATAGTCGTGAGTTTCTAGTGATTAGTTAACTTCTTGTATGTAGTGAATTGTTGTGACTCATGTCGTTTCGATTAATCTGATTTTGATTTGACATTGTGAGATAAATCTTACGACTTGACTTATCGCGATTGGAGTGATTGTAACTTGACTAGTTGTAACTTGACACCTAATGCTAAGTTGTGACCGATCTAAGAACGTACTCTAAGGAAAATTTGCTAATTACATCTTTCGTTTTCTTTTGTTGACTTTAGTAAAATCCCGGGAAAGAATCGATTTCTCGGTTTAAGTCACAAGAGTTGTAAAACCCGCCTAAGATTCTATCATGGCTACTACTTCTGATGATATTCAAGCTGCCGGGTCTGATACCCGACCTCCTATGCTGGATAGAATGGATTATGAATCATGGGCTCAAAGGATTCGACTCTACTGCTTGGGCAAAGAAAATGGTGTCAACATACTTAAATCGATTGATGAAGGACCCTTTCAGTTAGGCATGGTTAGAGACACCATCGCGGCTACAGACAATCAACCTGCAGTCCTTGGAAATCCCAGTGCTCGAACCTATTATGACCTTACTGAAGAGGAGAAGAAGCGTTATGATGCTGATATTAGGGCTTCAAACATCATCATTCAAGAACTTCCTAAAGACGTGTACAAGCTCATCAACTTCAACACTGAAGCCAAAGCAGTATGGGACAATTTCAAAATGCTTCTGGCTGGATCTGAATTAACGAAAGAAGATAGGGAATTCCAACTATATGATGATTTGAGCATTTCAAGCAGAATCCTGGAGAAAGCATCACTGACTACTATGTCAGGTTTCACAAGCTTTTGAATGACATGAGAATCATCAAGATGACAATGCCCAACATTCAGCTAAACTCCAAGTTCGTGAACAACATGGCACCAGAATTGGATAGGTTTGTGACAGCTGTGAAGCTCAACAAAGGACTGAGAGATACCAACCATGAAAAACTCTATGCATATCTCCAACAATATGAGAAACATGCTAACTATGATCGTATGATGAGGGAAAAACTCAATCCAACACCTAACCCTAGTGATGCTAATTCACAACTTGCTTTTGTTTCAAGTGTTCAACTTCATCATCAACCCTCCAATGATCAAGCTCTTTACAACCCTACTTCACCAACACCTTTGACATCGCTTGGGCAATCATCCGGGATCGCACCATCTGTAGTTAACACCCATCAGTACTCGGGATACTCTCACACGGATCTGATGATTGATAACCTCATGAACCAAGTATCCTTACTTGCCCAGCAATTTAGAGCAACTCTTCCTCAAACCAACAACCAACTTCGGACTTCCTCGAATCCACGTAATCAATCCATTGTTGAAGATGGAATGGTTGTGGTTCAAAATGTTTAGGGAAGACAGAATATGAATCAAAGGAATGGTATTCGTGGAAATGTGCAAAACAGAGTTGGGAATGCACTTCAGGGGCAAGCAAGGAAACCTAAATGCTATAACTGTGGAGGATTGGGACACATTTCTAGGAATTGCAATCAACCAAAGCGTCCCCAAAACTCTGAGTACTTCAGGGACAAGATGTTGTTGATGCAAGCTCAAGAGAATGGGGCGGCAATGGATGAAGAGGAGTTACTGTTTCTGGCAGGAAATGATGGGAACACATTTGATGCTGATGTTGATAATCAGCCTGTGCAAGACTTGGCCCTTAATGATCCCAACATCTTTCAGGCCGATGACTGTGATGCTTTCGATTCAGATGTTGATGATGAGCCTACTACACAAACCATCTTCATGGCAAATCTGTCTACTGCAGCTTCATCAGCACAACCATCCAGCTCCTCTACTGCACCTACCATCTCTGAGGTACCCACATCGCTTCACAAGCATAATATGTGTGATGATCAAGAGGTTCACCACGAAATACAACCGCCTAACACCGTTGGTACTACTATCGTTTATATGGGGAATGGTAATATTATCCCATATGAACAATATGTGAGTAACAACGGGTCATCGGTTGTATCAAGTAGTGCACCTCTCGGTATTGCTATTGATTGTGATCTGTATGAGCACGTAGAGCATGTCCCTAATGATATATTGGTTTCTAGAATTAATATGCTTAAGGATCAGGTTGCCATTTATGCGCAAGGACAAACCATTCAAACTGCTCAGATGATCCACAGTCATAAAACATTGTGTGATGAATATAGTGATAAGGATGTAGGCAAGCCCAAATCTAATTTCCTTAGGAATGTTAAGAATGCCCAACCCGCACTGTATGATGCTTGTGTTTTGCTTGAGCCTGGTCATGCCCCCCTGATGTGACATCGTTTGATGAGTCAAATGAGATTGAAGAGGAAACTAGACTTAAGTTAGCTGAAAAGTTAAAGGACCCCATGTGCATTAGAAATAAGATTCTGTACAAGTACGATTACTCTGAAGATAACAGAATTGCGATCTTTGTCCCTCAAAAGAGAATAGCTCCAGAGCATGTGTTAGGTCACCATATTGTAAACACAAGTATAGATTTGATAGAAATGAGATGAGAAATAGAGTTTGGTTGATTAGATCAAATAAGAAGAATAAAAGTGCAAGAGTTTCCTTATGATATTGAAATAACCAACAAGAGAAAGGGTTTACATGATGTCCTATTTATAGGAGAGGAGCTAGGGCAACATCCCTTCTCCTTCCTTTCTCTTAAACGTATGGGCCTAAAGCCCATTGGACGAGTATTGGACTCATCCATAAACATTACATGATTAATAAACTTAGCAACCTATTACAAATGTTGAAATAACCGAGAGTTGACTTAAACGTTGAAAACTTAGGTTCTAACAATCTCCCCCTAAGGATCGGTTGTTGAAGAAGTGATGTTCGTCACGGTCATTTGAGGTTGCTTGATGTCTTCTGTCTTTGCACTTTAGTTATAGCATTCATAGCTTTGGACGTCATCAAAAATGATTATGTAGAAATGATTCATCGTTCTTAGTTCTTAACAATCTCCCCCAGATAGAATGGGTGTTCATTGTTCTTTGTTGTTGATGAGATAATGATCAATCTGATGTGGTAATCTGCCATTCGTCACATTCTTTGACTCCAATGGATCTGCATCATTCCGACATGCTCATACACCTTTGACGGTTGAAACTTTCATAAGTGAGGAGCTCTCTTTTCATATGTGAAGATTCTTTGTGTAGACGCAGAATCCTTCTTTAGACGGTGTGTTGCTTAAGATCGTTTGTCTTTATCACTTTGTAGATTCTTTTGGCATG
>LBNU01024262.1:0-25777 GCA_014162995.1 Artemisia annua | reverse complement strand
GGGGGTCATTTAAGCCCTAATTCGTATAAATGTGATCAAATATTGCCCTAAATCGTTCATTTTGTCATTTTAGGTACTTTTGAGAAGAATTCTGGAAAACATTCATATTTGGACGTTTTTGGAGCATAAAAGTGAAGAAAACGACAAAGTCTCAAAAGAAGCTGGAATTACTGTGACTCTGACGCCGTCAGCAAACATTGACAAAGGAGTGGAAACCATTTTACAAATGACGGGTCAGAAAGATTTGGGAACTTTACACCTCAAGCCGTCAGGCGTTAATAGGTGTAGGCCGTCAGGTTATATTTTAAAGAGTGACGGCCCAGAAGGCAACAAAGGGTGACGGCGTCAGAAGTGGATCTAGGCCATCCAAGAAACCTTATGGCGGCGGGCTGACGGCGTCAGACCCTATAACCTAACGCCGTCAGAGTGTAAAAGTCTATATATAGTTTTCTATTTTTCATTCATTAAGTGTGGAACTTTGTGGAGAACTTTTGGCACCAAACCCTAGACGAATTTTCTGTACTTTTTAGGGTTTCCAACCCTTGGAACCCTCATGCTTAATTAAAGATAAGTCTTCACTTCAATTCAATCAATATGTCTATGTGTTGGTTGATTATCTATTTTGCTTGTCTTTTAATTAACATGCTTGGCTAAATTCTCTTGTGTTTGCTTAGATCTAATGAAACCTAACTATTAATTATTGGTTAATTGATGTGTTGTTGTTTGTTGGGATGATTATTCCATCAATGTTAGGCTCAAAAAAACTTGCCAACCTCCTTTATGGTAACGTGCTTGAACGTCTTGGGAAACATGTAGCCAAGGCATACTAGGCTATTAAGGTAGTATTTAACGCATGAGCCACTGTTTACAATCCCTATGGTTGTGCCGTGCATGGCATAGGAGGAGATAAGAGCTCATAGAATTGGAGAGATATGTATGCCACTCCATGAGTGATTAGGAATACACCCTTCATCCACACAAGTAACATACATATCAATTAACCGGTAAAAGATAGTTAGGGAGTAATGAAGTCTAAGTAAACACAACTTTTCTCCATATAGTTTTCACAACCAAATAGTTTAGTTATTTTATTTTCTTTGGCAATAGTAGTAATTTTGGGTTAGTTGACTAGCAACTAATTCCGCCCACTCCTTCAAAACCGAGATTTTACTTGCTTTCCTAAAAATATAAAAATACAAAAAGAATCTTCCTTCACCCTTAGACCTATTAGAGTAGTTTTTCTATCCTAACGAACACTATTCCCTGTGAGAGAACGATCAATCCCCCATACTTACCACTATCCTATACTACATCGGTCAGGTACACTGCCTGGTGGGGTTGTAAGCCTCTTGAGATCCCTTGAGAGGTAAAACCTGTTGTAAGGTCACAATACCACGCATCCGTCTCGTTATTGATACTATTGGTGTCCCTTTCCGACTTTCTTTTTTAAGAGATGTGAAAAGTGGAGGCGAAACTTCTTTTTGGAATGATATTTGGGCAGAATCTGGTCAAACGTTAAGTTCTTGTTTCCCACGCCTTTTTACCCTTGAATCTAATAAACACTGTCGTGTAAATAAGAGATGGGTTGTGATGTATTTGGGTTGGAAATTGGGAGTGGTGCTCGAGCCCACGTGGTAAGACTTTAGATGAAGTCAGTGAGCTATCTCGTCTCATTGGGAATCTTGTTCTTTCTTCTGAGCAGCAAGATGGTCGGAGATGAAAACTTAACCCAAATGGTAAATTCACCGTTAGTAACCTATCTAAGTTTATTGATGTTGCTATTTTAGGCTCCAATGTTATGTCATGTAAGGTAGATTAGAATCGGTTTATCCCCAGAAAAGTGAATATTTGCATTTGGAGAACGGTGAATGATAGGATTCCAACCCTTGCTAATTTGCTTCTTTGGGACTTACCCATTTCATCATCTCTTTGTTCTTTGTGTGGCCTTGAGGAGGAATCTATACATCCCACCATCTTATCTTGTTCGGTTTTCTCTGAGATATGGAGTAAATTTTGGAACTGGTGGCGTATTAATCACCCACCTAATGTGTCGTCAATTTTATGTCTGTTGGAATTTTCACCTCCTATCTCAAAGAATCATTGTAAAATCTACCAAGCTTCTTTATAGGTCTTTATTAGGGAGATTTGGTCATGGTGTAATAGATTCATTCCCGCGGATCTGGTGTCTCTATGAGTGGTGCGTAATACAGACATCTTTACTCAAGCCTAACTGTAGAAACTAGAACGGGGGGTTGAATAGTTTCACTGTTTCTTTTTACTTGCTAAAACGTATCGCCATTTTTAGGTCCGGTTAATATTCTGTTGCAAAATTTGTTAAATTCTAGTTGTTATGTGATATCTATTAAGCTACAAACAAACATAAACAAACAAGTAATGTAAAGAGTAAGGAAAGAACACAATCAAAGAGACGCGGCGATTTATAGTGGTTCGGCACGAAGCTTACTCCTTCGTCCTACTCCACTCACCGAGTACCACACTCGAGAGTTATCAATCACTATATCAACACACTCCTTCAGGCGGAGCAATCCGTACACAAGCTTACACAAGGTTTAACGACATTAAGCGGAATGTCGAGTTCTAATCGTAGCTAGAACCAATGTACTCCAAAGCCTACGTGGCCACACGAACAAGCACTCTTGTCCAACTTGGATCTTCACCCAATCCAAGCCTTCACACAAATGAAATACTTAGATCTTCACCCAATCCAAGCCTTCACACGAGACACACTTAGATCATCACCCGATCCAAGCCTTCACACAAGATACACTTCGATCATCACCCAATCCAAGCCTTCACACAATGACTCAACTAAATACTAACCTACACACTAGGACATCACTCTCCTCACAACAAATACATGAACTAATCTAGTTACAAGACTTCTTGGATCTTCATCTTCTTCCAAGTTCACACACATAACTCCATCCTCGACTCACACACAAGTCGGAAGTATTTACAATATTTACAAGAAGACAATAGAGGGAAGACTAGAACCGTAACACTTGTTACGTTTGTGTGTGGACTCTTATAACATCTCGAATCTTCATCTACGTCGAGAGTTCTTCTCTTGCACTTTGCGGAAGAGGAAATCACTTATAAACATATACTGACATGTTATAGTGATCAAAGAAGAAAGAAAAATAAAACAGAAAGTTTTTGTGTGTGGAAGACCCTTGTTTTCTGAAAAGGAACAGTTCACTATTTATACACGACAGGAAGGAGCTGGCAGTCCCTTAAATAGGCGACAATCCTTTATCACTAAGGGACCGCCGACCACTTTAAAGGACCGTCCCGACAGACGCTCCCATTTTTGTCCGACGTGGTGAAAAATTATCTGGTGAAAACTCAACTGTTTTGGGGGGGAAATATAGCTGTTACAAATTTGAATTTTGAATATATTTTCTTAATAAAACATTTCTTTAAAAACACAAAAATACTTTTGTGAAAATATTTTGTCAAACTTAAAAATGTAAGTTTAGAAGAAAATAAATCTCTTTGATCACTTAACTAATGATGGTATAAAGTTTGTTCATACCTGAAGTGACGTTGTAATAGCTACGTGGAAGAAACGAGTTTCCTCGGTTAAAAACTTATTAACCGTAACTTTACGTAACATTTCTTTATATTTTGTGATTATCAAAATACAAGAAGATCGAATAATGCGAATAATGTTTTTGACATTATTTGTATTAACACTAACTTTTTTCATTGCTTTGGATTTCCAACTAAGGAATTAAGAGTTCCATCGATTGGATCACTTGGAAGTCAAGCTCGTTTTCTATCTTTCTACCATTTATGAAGCTTGGTAGTTTTTGGGTCATTTTGTGTTTTAGCTTGTAACCTTTACTTTTGAAGATTTTCTTCTTGTAGATATGCTTTTTGATGGTTTTCGTCCTCTTTTGTGTAGCTGTTAGTAACAAGTTTCCCATGTTCAAAGATAAATGATAACCTAAATTAACAATGTATCTTTACCAATAACAGTAAAATTAGCACAACATTGAAGATGTATGAGTCGGCCAAGTGACCTCAATACGCATCAATTTGACTAATAAATCGCATAATTTTTTATTTAATTTTTTACTTTTTTTTATAGAAAATGCAATAAGCACTTAATAGTAGCACTTTAAAAAACTATTTACATCCTCCTGATTTTTTAGACCCCCGGCGTTTTGATCATGTGTTTGTTCAGAGATCATGATATGGTCTTAAACTGGCACCCCATGCTTGGTTTCAGCGGTTTACGAGTTATGCTACTCGTATTAGTTTTAGTCATATCATATGTGATTCGTCATTGTTCATCTATAAGCATGGCACATATGTTGTTTATTTAATCTTTTATGTGGATGATATCCTGTTGACTGCTTCATCTACAACATAATTACAGAGGATTATTGCTTCTTTACATCAGGATTTTTCCATGATGAACCTTGGTCCGCTGAACTATTTTCTGAGCATATCTATTACTCGTACTGGTAAAGGGATGTTTCTTTGCCAGAAAAAGTATGCAGCGGAGGTACTTAAGCGTGTTAGTATGCGCAATTGTCATACTTACAGACCCTGTTGATACGAAGTCCAAGTTAGGGGCCGATGGTCCCCGGTTTCTGATCTGCACTCTATAGGAGCCTTTTTAGGGATCTCTAGTATCTTACGTTTACTAGACCTGATTTATCTTATGTTGTTCAGCAGGTTTATCTTTATATGCATGATCCTCGAGAGCCTCACCTTGCCGCACTTAGGAGGATTCTACACGATGTTCTCGGTACTCTTGATTACGATCTTCAACTTTATGCTTCCTCGACTTCATCGTTGGTCGTTGCTTATTCGAATGTTGATTGGGTTAAATGCCCAACCACTCTTCGTTCTTTTTTAGGTTTGTGTGTTTTCCTTAGAAACAATTTACTATCTTGGTCTTCTAAGCGACAATATACTTTCTCTAGATCTTGTGCTGAGACTAAGTACCGTGATGTTGCCAATGCAGTGACTGAGACTTCTTGGTTACAGAATATTCTTCGCGAGCTTCACTCTTGTAATCCCGTGGAGCATCAGTGCACGAAGCATATCGAGATTGACATTCACTTTGTTCGAGATAAGGTTACTATTGGACATGTTCGAATTTTGCATGCATGTTCTCTCACATTATCAGTATGCCGATACTTTCACGAAAAGTCTCCTCTTTGCATTATATGACGATTTTCAAGCCAGTTTGAACATTTAGCCTTTTTCCGCTCCAACTGCGGGGGCTGTTAATGAATCATTATTTAGTATCTAGTTTAGTTTGTATTAGACTAAGCATGTTTATTCATTATTTTTGTATTTGTACTCTTTCAGAACATTATTATACCTATGAGAAAATACAAAGTTTGACTTTAACATTATACTGTAATAGTAATAATAATAATAATAATAATAATAATAATAATAATAATAATAATAATAATAATAATAATAATAATAAAAAAATTAACTCTTACCTCACATCTTATTTAACATGTTAAATAGAACATTAAAAATTACATGTATCAAATTTTTATTTGAAAATTTAATTCACCAAATGATCCGTACCCCAGTATGTGGCATTTGGTTTTCGATGAATTAAATGGCTAACTACTAGAACTATTGACGAAACAAATATTTAATTTAATACGAAAACTTGAATGTGGTCATGTATGGCTTGTGACATCTCTTTACCTATTTACCTACTAAATATTATCATATGCTCTGATTAAATTCGTACCATCTAGAAAATATTGAGAGTTGAGTTGCGAGAATGAAAAGAATTTAAAAGTATAAGACGTTTTTCGGAAGACTAGCTAATTTTATTATCAAAGCTAGTTTAAGGTACGTGTCCTAAGTAAAAATCCTTTTGCCTATTGCTAAACTTGAAAACCTGAATTATATTTATACAAAAATGAAAAACTTGTATTATATTTTCATAAAAAAAATTACTAGTAAAGTGGAAGATTTAGAGTATTCGTTGTTAGGGTTTTTATGGGAGATTGTAGGCCATGTACTCCCATGTGAATGCATGTGCTGTGTCTTTCCTTCTCAACCCCACCACCTTCCCTCTTCTTCTCTTTTCAGAAAAAACAAATAAATAAAGCTTTCAACTCCATTTCATTCTCCTCAATACTTACATATCTCTCTTCATTTCCTTCTATATTTTTGTTGTATTCTTTCTACACTACTAAGCTACTCTCTCTTCAAGAATCATTTAACTCCCATGGATCTTGAACAATAGAAGATTAACCAACTCAAAGCTAGAAAGGTACATTTACATTATGAATTTCTTGGTGCTTTGATGTGTTCTTTAATTATATTTGCATGAACAAGATCTTTCTATTCTTGGTCATGTACATTTCTTCTAGTTTGTTATATATGGATGATAATACTAGGGTAGCTAGAAGTTGTCAAAAAATTTTGAATCCTTAATGTTTCTATTGTTTTGGTTTATGGTAGATTTACATAATTCAGATATCTTTGTTGGAGTTGTGACTTGAACTCACAACCATTTGAACACTTTAGGGGTGTTTAATTTTTTGTTTTTTGTTATATTGTCTATATAATTCTTTTATTGCATGTGAAGAAATAATTCTGAAAAGGTGACTTGTTTCTGCATGTATATAATGAAATAATAATTGGTTTCTTAAAGTTTTGAATCTAGAACACTAGCTAGACATTAATGTACACAAAATTAAGTATGCTTAACTTTTTTGTTGTAGGGAATATAAAAATGCATACTTCTAGCAAGCAGCTCAAGAAAGAATTTATCAAGAAATGGGTAAAGGGTCTTGAAATATGTTGTTCTTCAAATAAGAAAATGGATGTTATGGAAAGAAAGAAGAAAATAAAGCTTTGTGCAGACATTGCTTTGGCTTCTGCTAAAAATGCCACCACTTCTTGGAGCAATGCTCTCATTTACAATGCTAAAAAAGATGACGAAAACGCCATTCTTGTCGATAATTTATTAGGACCCGAGTCACGGTTCAACTCACAAAGGACTGCTCATCAAATGATCACTTTCCATAAGAGGGTTAGAAGCAAGAGGATCTTGAAAAAGAGTTGCACTGTTAGTCAAAGAATGAAGAAGGCAAGTCCTCCAGCGTCGAATTTAGCTACTTGTATCGCGAAAAGATTGGTAAAGAAGCGAACCCAAGTGCTTAAAAAACTTGTTCCTGGTGGAGAAGCAATGGATGAATACTCCCTCATCAAAGAAGCACTAGACTATATACTTTCACTCAGGGTGCAAGTTGATGTCATGAGAAGTCTCGCAAATGCCACCGAGGTTTTGGATTGAAGTAATTCAACGATAGTCGATTATTAAGACATAGATTTATTTCATGCTACATCACAAAGAAAAAAAAAAGAAAAAAAAAAAGTAGGACTCGAGCTCTCGAAAGAAATCATGTACAGATCAATCTAGCATCTCTTGCTGCCAAAAATTTCGAGAAAAGGGTGTGTTTATTTTTGTATTTGAATCTATAGTTTTCAGTTAAAAAAAAAATAAGAACTTTAATGGTTGATTCAAGATTGGACAACCTATTTCTTTTGTTAGCTAGTTCAAGAGTTAAGAGTATAAATTTTCTTGATTTAGCTACCACTTGTATAAGTCATTTCATTCTATTCTCAGGTTGTTTGTCTTTGAGTTGTTTGGAAATATTGAATGTGAAGTTGAAAGTTAAGACATGTGTTGGCTTGGTACATGATGTAGGGTCTTCATGAATGTAATGTTAAAAAAGAGTAATGGTTTGATTTTACTATTCATTCAAGTAATACCTGTGAGACATGAATGGGTACTGAATAGCCTTTGGAGCATTACATGCCTTTTCTATATATGTGTGTTGTGATACACAGAACTTTAATTACACATGTATGGTAAAATTTGGGGCAAATTCTTTAGGAACATGAAAAACTTGTTCTGGTTTGATAAACTGATATTAAAATCATATCAAGTTAGTCACAAATAAAAACTAATTTTGAAAATTCTTGGAAAATATAAGATTGATTATATAAATACAAATGAGCCAAATGACAACTTTTTATTCAATTTTGGATGATATGAGGAAAATAAACTTTGTAAATCTTGTGGCCCCAATTTGTTTTTGTTTCAGAAATTGTGTTTAGCCACAAAAATTAAAATTTTGTTATCAATCAGTCCAAAAAGTACCAAGTCATTTGTCATTACTAGTCCCTAAATAAAACAGTATGTTACATCTTGAATTACTGTTTTAAGAATGAATTTTTTCACACCTGAACTGATAAAACAGGTTTAGATTTTACTGTTGGTTCCAAACCGATACATCAACTAAAACGCTAGTATGCGACAATAACGTCTTAAAGCCCTCTGTTATCATCCGAAGCACATTCAAGGTGTTACCGTAGGAAATCTTGGGCATTATAATCAATTTTAGGTCTACGTCCGTGCAGTTTACAATCTATTATTACCTGAACATTTGTTTTATTTGAACAACTCGAATATATACAAAAATCAACTCTTGGTGCTCGAATTAGCATTGTTTTCAAATAATGTGTGAAATTAACTTGCAAGTTGCAACATGTAATAAGTAGGAATTGCATGATTACACAACACTTTCCATGAACATCTATCTGTCCTACATCAACGCTATGAATTCATACAACCACGTAGTTTTAATGACAGGCCCTTAAATTGTTTTTAATATATTAGANCATCCATTATGCCTGATTTTATGTTGTAAATGAACTACCATATTTGTGTGAAAATGAAAAAAATATATATACAGTATATTTTTGCAACAGCAATTATTTTATAGATTTAGGAACCGTAGCTGCAAAAATAAATATCACACTCCACATCTTTTTGTCCAACATAGCTTATTCTTGCAACGCTTGGTGTTAAATATTCATTTTCGCAAGAAGGCCATTTGTTAGAAAGAATAACCAAGTATGATGGTTCCTAATATATCAGGTGGAAGGTGTGGCAAAATGGGCGGGTCAGTTGGGTTGAGCTAGCTTGCAACCACTTCTTTATTCATTTTCTCGAAGTTTCTAAATTCTGAATAATTGAAGTATTAGATAGCAGTTGAGGAGCTTATGCATTTATGAACATTTCGCATGACTATCAACCAGTTTGACTGGTTCAAGATCAAACATAACCCAAATCAACCCATTTGTAGGTAAATGGGCCCAAATTGCCACCTCTTCCACGTGGATTGCTAACTCTTCAAAAGCCTAAGAATTGAGAGATACATTGTTAACTATGGAGGCAGACATACCTGAATTCTTTGTGCCCTAATACACTATAAAGTGCTAAAACCCACAAAATGAGTCCTGAAAGCTTCCAGTTTTTAGATTGGATGATGCCAACCACCATGAAAGGTAGGAAAGTAAAGATCATGACAGTAAATCCCTGGGTGAAGTACCAGTGCCACGGATGAGTTCCATAATAGTCACCTCCGGAAGATAAAAAATTGAACTTTAGAAAGTTTAGAGGCACTAAAATCCACGAACCATACATCCAACGGTCCAGCAAGAATGTTAGTCCAAGCACAATTGACCTGATAATAAAGTTAGAAGCATACACACTTTAGAGGTGGTAAGATAGGTGCGTTGGGTAAAGGGTTGAGAGTAGCCGGGTCATTTTTCTGTACACGTAGAACCAACCTGGGTTTGCTTGGGTTGACATGCGCACAGTTTTGGCCATTATTTAATAAGAACTTGATGAATAATTATTATGTTATTATTAGTGCAGTAATATCTGAATTTCCAAATCTTTGATAAATCTGGTTTAGTTTGTTGTATACATTCAAGATGAACTCTGGCCGATTTTCAACCCACTAGACCCGTTCCCGTTTTAGAAAGCTTTTTATTGGACCCGTTGAAATAAAACACAACCCAAAGTGACCCATTTATAAGTAAGGGTGCTGAGATCTCCACATCTACTATTGTTCTTGTGGAACATAATTGGCTATAAGACCTACCCAATAGGAATGACCTCAAGGAAAATGAACTTCAGCCTATCACGGGACACAAAAAGCTCTACGAGACCGACATAGAGCCATATTATAGCACTTGTTGGCCGAATGGCACAGGCAATGGCAGCTGCAACCAAAGCCCATATTCTAGAAACTGGCGGGACGTCGGTTGAATTGACCCTCAAACAGGGCCAGTAGTAGAGACTGATAACTGTTAGAACAGTCTCTAAACTATTGGATAGAGTGCGTGTGATACAGTAGAATATAAACCAGTTTGATAGCTGTGCAAAGAGCTGAAGTAGAATTAAGTACAACGTACAAAAAATGCGATATCCAAAAACATACATAAAATTTCATTACTATTGTTACGGGGCTCAATATCAAAACCATATCTATTGACACAAAAGGATACAGCCCATTGGGCAACTCGGCCACCATAGAGGACATGAGAGAGTTTGAACAAGTAGAGATCACCAAAGGCAGACAACATAGATTGCAATAGTCGTGGAGCCTTAATCTGCATTGCAGACATTATAGAAAGACAGAAAATTGTTCTCTTATTGTTCAAAAGATAAGCACTTACAAACCACAATATGATATACTCAACACCATAAATTTAACAAAAACAAAAATAAGTATCTTACCATGAACAGTGGCGTATCGAGATGTAAAATGGATAGAACTTTGTATAGAACTGCAAATAACATTGGATGCAAATAGCTACGTATTCCCTTCGTCCATTCCCATGTTAAATGTCCATATCTGTCATTTAAGTAATAAAGTTAAACCCTTATTAACAACATCTCAATTAATACAAAGTCGAATGGAACACGTAGAAATACCCAAAGGTTATTCGATGTGCAACTTCAAGTGCTTGCCAATGCTCATCCGGGTTGAAATATGTTTGCACAAATAAGGAATTTACCATTCTGAAAGCTAAACATATAACAAAGATTTTCATAGACGACGGAAACTGATTGGCTCCTTGTTTTCTATCTTCATGCAGCGATTCGGGATTTGATACTTCATCGCCATGTGCTGAAACAACAGCGTTTGTTCGTTTTCTCATTACTGAGTTGATGACACCAAATTCCAAATTTTGAGCTTACTGATAGGAATGGGTTGCGGCTGTAAATATTCTGTCTATCTTTGGCCAAAAACTTCAATCAATGCTATTGATTTGAAAGTTCGATTTTGAGAAAATAACCACATAGATATAAGTCAATAAGGGGATAACAATTGTAATGATATACCACAAAATCTAAATCCAAACATAAGTCTTGAAAAGAATATGTACTAGAATAATCAACAAACAAGCATTAATCTTGATGAAAGCCGTATATGAAACCCGTGTGTGAATGCAAAGTCAGGAACTTTCACAATGTGCATCAAATCACTGACGAAACGTGATTCGATACTCAAATAATTTAATATGTTTATGACTTTATGGCAACATTTATACATTGCTAATCCAGAAAATGATTCGCTAACTCGAAACTATACAAATGTTTACTATATAAGCAATTCTTAATCCGCAATGTAACAAATGCAAAGACGCAACTTGATCATGTTAGAAAAAATTACAAAACTTCATAAGTACCAACTAAAAGATTGTTCAGGTTGCTTATTTCTCAGCTAATGCTTATAAGATACAGCTTAAAAATAAGCACTTCAGGATAATAGTGTTTGGATTTTTGCATATTTTGTATAAATGCAATAAGACCCGGAAAAAAATAATGGGTTTTAGTTCAGATAATAAGCACTTTTTACCCAAAATAAGCACTTTGATCACTTTGCATTCTCTCAGGACTTTTATCAAACACCTTATATGCACAAAATCTAGCTTAACTTATTATACACATAAACTAACTAATCATCAAGAAACTAAACATTACTACTACATTCGAATATGAAAACCCATTTTTATATATCAAATAATAAATCATTTCAACTTACCGGATTTAGAAAGTATGTCGCTACTGTATTTGAATTGGGGTTATTGATTTAAATTTTAATTTTAAAAATGTAAAAAATACTTGTTGTAATGTAATACTACTAGATATGGGCTTATTGGGCTGTTTAGACTGAGCCCAACAATAATCAGATAAATAAATTGGCCCAACAAACATACACATAAATACATAATCTTTTGGTTTGCTTTTTTAGATACATTTTCTGTTAACTTTTTAATGCAGACACATTCAGTTTTATTACTTAATATTTTTAGTCATTTTTTTATATTAAGTCACATACAAACAGTTTTCATATTACTTAATTAATTCAGTTTTTTTATATTAAGTCAATTTAGTCGAATTCAAACAACACCTTACTTTGTCTCATAACAAGTGTCTATATCCATCTTAAAATGTTCACTACTATGGATGTGATACACAATTTTAGAAAAGTTATTGTCAACCAATAAAATCATATTTACCTTTTAATTTTATTTTTTTATCTCTCTAAACTTGAAAATCGGAACTGGCTATAAAGTTTGATGAACACTTATTATGAGACAAATGAGTATATTGACTAAGTTTAAAAAGTCGTTCTTTGGCTTTAGGGTCAAATATGATGTGTGAAATCTCTGTAAGTTTGTATGTGCATACCCTCTTAGACATGTATATCGTAGGCAAAGTCGTCCTTAAAGGTGGAGAAGGTGGTTGATCACTCAGGCAGGGGCGGATCTAGTGTAGAGCACGGGTATGCAAGTGCATACCCTAAAATTCGACGGGTAGTGTAAAAAACATAGGGTGCATGCCCTTCAAGGACCCTTCGAGGACCCTTCGAGGACCATTCGAGCAAAAGTGCATACCCTATTTTGAAATCCTAGTTCCGCCACTGCACTCAGGGCCCAAAAAGTTTAGGGACCTGAAAATTTGCCTCCTTAACAATAATATACATGTGTTATGTGTTCATATTTTTCATAAAGAAAAAAGCAATTAGTTGAGAAAATATCTTAAATAGGTTATATGTTGAACGTTTAAATCTTTAGTTTGCATTTTTTTTTCCTTATAAATTTGGGACACTTTTTATACAACATAGTTTTGAAGGCCTCATTATCGATTTTCACCCAGGGCTCCTAAAAACTCGGTAACAGCCTGGTTGTAGGCATTTGTAGCTTGCTAAATTCAATGTGTTTACGAAGGAAACATATGTTTATAAGTGGGAATATTGAAGCTTGAAGGTCGGGTTATACAATATGTCATGATACATTCTTTTCTTGAGAATTAAGATGTATGAGTTCAATATGCACATATTTGGTAATATGTTTTAGGAAATTGATAGGTTACGCTATACAATATTACCAGGGACGGAGCCAGGAATTCGGAATAAGAGGGCCGAAATTTTTTTCTCAAGCTAACAAAGTAATTTAACTAAAACTTCAAACAGTATGTTCTAATGATCAAATACGTTAGGTTACAAACTTAAAATTTTGATAAGAAAACACATTGATAACTAATAAAAAAATATTAGATGAAAACATTGTGCATGAAACGGTGTCAAGCTTCTCTTAATTCTTTTGACATCTAAAGGTTAGGGGGTCATTTGCTTATAGTTGAGTCATAGACTTAAATTTTATAAGATAAATAGCAAAGCGATTGGCATAGACCGGAACTTGAACATTTTTTTGGGAGGGCCGAATTTATTTAGGGGGGGCCGAATCGGAGATTTGTTTGTAACCTCAACTAAATTACCTCTAAAACCTATAATATTTACACTAGGTGCCGCAAATTTTGGAGGGGCCGGGGCCCTCCCCTGCCCCTACATAGTTCCGTCCCTGGCGATTGGGTGTGTTGGAGGGAGCCGAGCACCCCTGGCTCCTCCACTGTCTCCGTCTCTGCATATTACGCACGTGCAAGTTTTGAAGATTAATGTATACAAGTACCGTGTGAAAAGATGATTTTCGCCTAACATACTGATTATTTATTGACATGAGGTCTAGTGATGGTACGTACTTTTATATAAGATGTTACGGATTATGTTATTAAGACCCTCCATGATGTGACAATGGGGGGTTTTGATCAAAATGTACAAACCGCGATACACACCGTATAAACCCGCAATTCACAAGGCCCCCGAAACCTCCCTATGAGAGGGTCCGTATAAACTCCTCGGATGTTATTTCATGGTTTGGTATGTGGTAATTAGAGTTGATATGAAATTGTCTAGTACGGAGTATGATGTAATGTAAAATTTTGTGTCATAAATTTGATAGAAAATAAAGCAATCTTTAAGTTACGTGTTTCTTCCAAATCGGCAAATTTTGCGTTTCCCGTATATAGTACAGTAGTAGATAATAATAAACGGATGAGATTTTTCATGTTTAGTTTATCTTGAAAAACGATGTACACGGCTTAACTAGAATATCACCGTGCCCGTTTTCTACCCTTTCGCATAGGACCCAGTAGTAAACACTAAACAACACTATACTTTGCTAGCTATGTACAAGTATTATTAGAATTCAATCTAACATATGAAACAACATGTGCTATAACAAAATTTCATCAAGGACCACTGTAGAAAAGAGTAAATAATGAAGACATTCAATTTTAGACCAACTTTTATTCAATTGAATGGATGACATATGTCAAAATATAATGTGTAATTCAGAAATATGATGATTAGGCTATTAAACCATATGACGTGGGTTGTGATCCCGTCGTTGAAAGATGTTTCATGTTTTTTAGACGAGAAACAAAATAGATGATTTAAAGTTATACATGGTCTTAAGGATATCTTATTAAAAACTGGTATTTGTAGTTCGTTTGAAAAAATAAAAAAAAAAAAAGAAAAAAAAAATAAAAATAGTATTTGTCATTCGTTTGAAACGTTATAGTTGGTGTAATAGAAACCAATATGGCGTGTGCATATGCCAAAAGACGCGTGCGTCTTAAACATATCATCCCCACTCACGTGTTGGTGACAAGTTTTGAGCAAAAGTTGGTCTTTGGATCGACCAACTTGTGAGAGAGTTTGTGTGCGTGATTTTGATTTTTGTGAAGTACATTTGTATGTTAGGTGAGGTATGTTTGGGTGGTAAAGTTGATTGTCTTATTACACTTTGTTGATGACACTGAATTGGCGATAATAATGTTAATCACTACTAGAATCAGTCTTAAAACTTGCTGAAAAGTTCAGAAATTTATGTCAAGACACAAGTTTAAAACTTGTATCATGCAAACAAAACTGTATCTGTGACCTTGACCTTAAGCACTAGAGATTAGACAGCTAATATTTTAAAACTTTTACAAAGTTTTAAAACAAAAACAAAAACTAATATCATAAAATATATAATTCCCCCTAAAACAATAAACACAAAAACACATCAACTCTTTATATTGCTTATTTTAAGGGCACTTGAAGTCAAGACTCGCTGACTTACTTAAATGAGCAATTATTTAATCATTATTCATATAGTAGTTGATTAGATTACAAACTTGTTAGTTCGAAATCTTATTTAAAATCAAGTCTTATTTCCTTCATTTTGGTGGAAAAGGACAATAATAGAAGAAAGTTCTATACATCATTGAGCCCTGTGATTATAAATTGCATGATCCAAGATTAATCTACATGTATCCATTAATAACCAGGTTTAATTGCCTAGACTTCTAGGCTTTGATCTTTTTATGACTATAATATTTATTTTTAACATTATATATGTGATATTTTCGGTGTTAGTTATAGAGAATTGTATTAATTGGAAAACAACGTGTGAACTCAGTGTGTGAATATGTGTAAAAAGTAATCACATAATTTATTACATGGTCACGACTCATGGGAAACGTGGTTAGGGATTCGTTAGGTAACGTATATTCATTGATAAATCCATGCAGATTTAGGGGACGTTTGGTATGTGGGCTTGGGACTAAAATGATGGGTTTTATTTCAATATAAATGTTTGGTCAGTGAGGTTGAATTACAAAGATAAGTATCGTATCTATAAAACTAGACATAATTTAAACCTATTAAAAGTGGTGGGTTTACAAAACTCATACCCATTATGTTAAATTAGACGAGTACTCGTTCATCGCAATGAAATTTTATAGCAGCAGATAGTTTAGCGATAAAAAAAAGTTTATGGGTTATAAACGAAGAATAATAAAAGTTTAGTGATAAAACGGTGTCAACCCGGTTTTCGATGTGTATTAATAGCGTGTTAATAGTTTCCCGCTTTGCATATGCCTTTCGGAAATAATATAAGGACTTCCTAAAATAATTTAATTTTTACTCACATTTGACTATTTTCAACTTTCAAACATTTTAAACCATTTTCATTTTATATGTAGTATAAATATAATTATTGAAAGACCACGTACATTTATTGATTAGATGTATTTAAAAAGAAATTATTTATACACATGAATTATTTTGAAGCAGTTAAAGCGTAATATAGATACAATGCAACCTAATACATTGATATGTCTAATCATATTTAAAGGACAAAACATGAATAGAAACAATATTTTTTCCACATTCAATGCATTTAAGAAAAACTCAGTTATTATTATCATACACTTATTTATTTATTTTTCTTAAATCAACACTGCATACACCACCAAAATTCATAAGTATCTCCGGACCCACCTTATTTGTCGCCCCTAAGACTAGAGGGAGTGGAAGTGAGTGGGAGCGTGAGTGACCAAGTCACTAAGGTGACTTCCACAACAACAAAACCCAACTCACGCCGATTTCGGGCAAGTATGATGAGTTACTCACCAAAGTGAAAGGCTGACAAACGTGAGACCCAAAAGAGAAAGTAAATGTTTTTTTTTTTTTTTTTTTTTTTTTTTTTTTTTTATTTTAATTTGTCTTTGTGAGTGTGTGTAGAATATTTAGTGGGATATATTTTGTATAAAGAATTTTTTTAATGAAATATAAGATATGATGACTAAAACGGATTTATGATGAGTGAAAATGAGAGGAGAAAAAGTTGAGATGTTATTGAAGTGGCGGTGAGTGGCTCACCCGCTACTACTTTCAGCCTAAGTATAGTCATGTTTGCATCTTTCGACTATGTTGGTCAATAAAACCATATATTACGAGTACAAAGTACAATAATATTAATAATTCTCTTTTGTCGGATGGTAAAACATTGACGTGCAAGTGTGCAACATAAGTGACTCATCATTCGTGGTAAAATGAAGCCAGTTATCTCTTGCTAAGGCAGCTTAAACGTTACTTTCTCTGTTTTAAATAAATGTGTATCTTGCTAGGGATGAATATACTTTCTAAATATGTTTTAACCTCCTTTTTTTCTAATGGATGTCGATATTTTATGTATGTAGCTCAATCACTTTCCATGACATTAAATTCTCACCTTTTAGATCTCTTATAGGAATAAGAAAATGTCACTTAATTAGATAGCTTAGTTTTGTGACCCATGTAACTCTTTCTCCCCTTTATAACGTCTAATTGTAACTCTCTATGGTACTATAAAGCATTTAGGTTAGTTCTTAAATAGAGAAGGTTAAAAATTCAGCCTACACACTTGTCAATTACGGAAATTTCAATAGCTTGTTGCATACACACAAATAAACGTTGCATCTAAAAAATTAAGTCTATCAAATTTGTAAACTTGTAACAGCCTTCTAAATTAATACAACCCATTTAACCATCTATATATTAGAGGATAAATAGGCCCAAGCCCGGTTTGTGAGTTTAAGGTATCTAGGGTTTCACAATTATAAATAATAATCAATAATAAAGATATACCTATGGGGTTTTAGAAGATTATTCGTACAACTTTGTTACCAATTAAAAATGTTAGAAGATTGCAATTTACGGGGTTTGTTACCAATCGATTAAAGTTGACCATTGATACAAGTCCATAATTAAACAATAAGTCCTTTACCATCATTCATTTTCTCACACAATTTATTTACCATCATTCATTTTCTCACACAACTTCTTATCAAACTCTCTCAAGTATCACTCATTTTCACACAAACACTATAGCTAACGAACCAACCGAGGTGCAAAAGGCTATCCTTAGGCGACTATGCACCAAACAAGAAAAAGAACTCCAGCTGATTAACAATTTTTTAGGTGAGATAACTCGTATTATATGCCAGATGATTGACTGTGATGAAGAGGTTGAAAGGTTGTGTGAGCTGCCTCATGACCAACCAGTTATTAGCTTCAGTCTACAAGCTCTGCTAATTACCGAGAAATCACATATGCGTCTCTCAAACTCTTTGAGGGACGTTAGGGAACAAGTGTTGCAAGTATGAAATCAGAAGACCGATATCATCAACTATTACAGATCACTATGAAAGCTTGATGAGAACCGTTGGATGATTTATGTTTTCGTATCATCGTTCGTGCTTTAAATTTCGTAGCGTCATTTGTGTTTTAAATTTTGTATCGTAGTTTGTTGCGTTTTATTTCGTATTGTATTTTAGTTTTCGTATTGTAATTTTATTTTAATGAATGAATTTTAGTTTATTTAAGAAAAAAAAAGTGATGGGACCCAAATGAAAAGGTTGTGTTGTGTATGATAAAATAGGATATTTTGAAGAGGTTGTGTTATGGTGATGTGGCACCGGTAAGATCCAAATGAAAAGCTTGAGCTCTTTATAACACCTGATGCTTTTAAAGCGTAATATAGATACAATGCAACCTAATATATGCATACATTGATATGTCTAAATCATGTTTAAAAGACAAAACATGAATAGAAACCATATTTTTTCATCATTCAATGCATTTAAGAAAAACTCAGTTATACCAGTCGACTAAAATTGACCATTGTTACCAGTCGACTAAAGATACCCTAAAGAAAAACATAAACATAAACCCTAGTTAATTGAGGGTTTAGCTGTATAACATGGTTTCACAATTAAATGTTATCTCCGCTTTGCTTTTGTTGCTGCTGCTATTAGAAGATTGCCATCGCTTGCTGTCGGATCTATGTTTATTTTATTTATTTATTTATTTATTATTATTATTATTATTATTATTATTATTATTATTATTATTATTATTATTATTATTATTATTATTATTATTATTATTATTAGACAAAAATACACCGTTGGTCCCTAAACTTTCCCAATAACATCACAATGCACCCTAAGTTTGAAAAATAGTCGTCATGCGTCCAAAAGTCAGGTTTTTGAGGCCAAATGCATCCCTTGACCCGTTTTGCGTTGGTCAACGCCCCGTTATATCTCATCAAATCCTGTTATTCCTGTTAATTGACTATTTTGCCCATATATAATCTCATCCATAACCTTTTTCTTCATTTCATCCAAAAAAAAAAAAAAAAAGAAGAAAGGGTTCTCAATTCCTTACCGTAAACCACCATCACAACCATCATCAGCTCTATTTCATCATTTTTTTTACACTTATCCATTAGCACTTCTATTTAATCAATTAATCGAATTTATAGTTAAAAAATGAACTATGAATTTAGGGATTGTTCGAGTATAGATAGACTGAAACAGGTACTTCAATTCACTTTAGTTAATTTCGTTTTTGGATTTTTGCCTTTTAAAACTTATGAGTAGCTTATGTGTTTGATAGCATGTGTTTCATGAAATGCATATGAGGTGTTTGATAAAATGCTTAAATGAGATTCCGGTATTACATTCAGAGATTGAAAGTGAAAGTTACTCCTCTTAGGTTTTTCTAATAACTTTCCATCAGTTGGCTGGTTCTATTGGGCAAGTATCAGATTGAGCTTGTACCCCACTCCTGTTGTCAACTCATTGTCAACTCTTTTGGCACCCCATTGGACCATTGGTGCCAACTATGCTGAGTAGTGACTAATGAGGATTTCAAAATATTTATGGGAAGTGGACTAGTAGTTCAGAAGAACATGTGTTGTTACTTTGAAGATATGCTTTTAGTTGATTAAGTTGATTAAATGGGTAATTACTTCTTTGCAATCGTATAGGCCCTTTGTATTTAATCTTAAGTTGGTTGGGTAACAAATTTGAAAACAGGATGAGACTTCTTTGTGTAGGCAGGTACCCGAACATCGAATGGCAAAGCAAAGGTGGGATGCAACGAGGTGTCCCTTCTATGAGGTAACGAGGCCTGGTTAGGAATCACCAAGTAGCATATTAGAAAATATAGAGTACAAAGAAACATAAAGTGGAGACCATTTGGTGTGCTTCAGGCTAAACGACACCCAACACTTGTTTATCCGGCTGGCCATGGAATAGCTATAGTTTTAGACAAAACTCTGAAAATATAGGTAGGTTACTAATTGTGTAATCAAATCATGTGTCTTCTTGTTGATCTCAGAATAGTCCCTCCCTATATCCTTTCACATTCCCTTATAGAAGCTTAAAGTTTTCAAAAGAGGCTTCTTGTGAATCATTATGGATGCAAGAAACTAGAGGATAGTGAGCTCTCATTGAATTTTGGACCGGTGATTTACTTCATTAAGCAAGAATGAAACCCGAGGATTTCTTGAAAGTTGAAACCAAAAAAGGAATAATATGATACTGACCGAAGCTAATACATTCAGCAACCCAAGTTTAGCAACAATGATCAAATATGTGTGGCAGCAACTACGCTGAGTCATAGCATTGTAGCAGCAATCATGGATGGAAAAATAGAGGCCATACAAACCCAGGTCAAACAGATGCTAGATTTCTCTAATGTGAGTTGTTAAGAACTGGAGTGATTAGATTGTTTAAATAGTATCTGTTGCAATTGATTCAGAAGCCAATATTTTAATCCCACCTAACAATGAGAGCTTTTTTAGTTTTTCATCTGTCACACAGGTAGAGATGAAATAGGCACTGGTAGTAAACTAGGGAATCATTATTTCTTATATTTGCAAGAGAATATTTATTGTATGTGCTATTCTTGAAACGCCTTGGGCTATGTTTAATCATTGAACCGAACCATGTATTGTGATTTATCTAATATTAATGTCTGTGAACTTAAGGACAATATCCTGCACGTGAGAATGCTTGATGCCATTTTAGTGACAAATATGCTTTCATAGTGAATTATCTACGTGCTTTATAGTTTAATATATGTTTATAAACTTTGCATTGCAGTGGTTATGCAATCAGATGGGTTCGAGTATCTGAAAGAGAAGTTTCCCAGATTGCAGTCCGAACTTTTGAAAACAGTTGCAGGCTGTGAAGAGGACTATAGCAGCAGCGGTGGGAAGTCTCGCAGTGTTTGTGAGCAACTCTCAGATGGTGGAGATACGACAGGGAGGAGGCTGAGGCAGAGGACTTGGATTGTAGAAGAACATTGATCATGGTTTTGGGGTGGCTAACTGTTTAACATGATTACATGATCGTCTTATTATGAAATTATAAAAAAAATCAATATATGCATATGAAACAAAAAAAGTTGTATTAACTGTAGATTTGTATTTGGCAAATTTTACCATAGTCATTGTTGTTATATATGTATTGGTGGTGGACTCGTGGTTGTAAATTACTAAATTGAAATATATTGATTGCTTGGTTTTAAAAAATCTGCATTGGTCTCATACAAGTATTTGTTTTCTTTTAATGCTAATTTTAGGTTACAAACTGGTAAATATAACCGGGCTACAAATTGATGGAACAAGCAACATTGAGAAAATGATTAGTTGAATCGTTGAGAGCTAAGCATGGATCCACATTGAAGTGGGATTAACATCATATGGACAATGACATAAAAATCCGTTTATGTGAATGTTCGATCCAATGTGATTAGTAAATAGTGTAGCTATTTTTGCGATTTACGTGATTTGAGAATGATAATGGTGTTAATTTTAGAGAGAGAAACAGAATTTTAGAGAGAGAAGCAGGAAAAAGAGATAAAAGAGGGTGGTGGTAGTGATGGTATAACCAAAATGATGAAATGCCCATTTTGCCCTCATGTGCAAGGCACATGGGGAAAATAACAGAAGTTGACTGAGGGAAAACAGTCAAAGGGACGCATTTGGCCTCAAAAACCTGACTTTTGGACGCATGACGACTATTTTACAAACTTAGGGTGCATGGTGATATTATTGAGAAAGTTTAGGGACCAACAGTGTATTTTTGTCTTATTATTGTTGTTGTTGTTGTTGTTGTTGTTGTTGTTGCTTTTGTTGTTGTTGTTGTTGTTGTTGTTGTTGTTGTTGTTGTTGTTGTTGTTGTTGTTGGTGTTGTTGTTGTTGTTATAGTTGTTTTATTGGTTGTTTGTTAGTCGCTTGTTCGTACGGCTTTGTTACCAGTCAACTAAAGTTGACCGTTGGTACCAGTCCCCAAAGTCGACTGTTGGTACAGTTTTGTTACCAGTCAACTAAAGTCGATTGTTGGTACGGTTTTGTTACGAGTCAACTAAAGTTATGTTTTTATTATGTTAATGTTTTTTTTTCCTTTTCTAGTTTACTACTCCAGTCCGAGCTTGACGATTTCGCCGCTCGGACTGCGGGGGAGTATTAGAGGATAAATAGGCCCAAGTCCGGTTTGTGGGTTTAGGGTATCTGGGTTTCACAATTATTGATGCGTGTCGAAAGCTTTAAATTTATAATATTAGATTTTACCAAACGAATGACTAACAACACAACACGGGCAGTGTACCCTTTTGTATGTAATATAGCCTAAGGTAAGTCCAGGTCGTTCCACGGGATTTGTAGCAATTAACAGAGAGTTTATCAAGAACAAAGCCAAATGATTGTCACATATCAAATAGCCTAAACATGTGTTATAGCAAAACAAAGTACCAAATGAGGCATGATCCACATAAGATAATAGATGGAGATAAAGCAAGACTTTATATAAACAAAATCATGCAAGTTACAATTATTGGTGTATTAATCGTAACAAATATATCTACCAATAATGATATAGAATCCTTTCGACCTATAAACTACATCATCACGAGCGCATTAAGAATAGTTTATATCGAATATGCATACATATGAATTCCTCCTAACCCGGCATTTCTACATAAGGAAAGGTCTTAAACATCATTCCACTTGGTTTGTTTATCAATTTATCACACAATTTCTACAAGCATGATATTGGACCATTATAGACAGATGTTCCAAAATATAATCATAACAACTAACCCTTTCGGCCTATGATAGTTGCAATAATCAATCAAAGGATAAACAAGATCCAAGCAAAAGTAATATCGAATTCATAAGCATTCATATTCAAAAGTTATACTAATATCGTCTAAATATCATATCATAACCAACCAATAACCAACATGTCACACCCTGAAAATACCTGTTATATGGCAGCGGAATGGAATACCTGGGTGTAACGAACATGGCATCTCATACAAGGTTATATTGAACGACCTAAAGTGTCGTTTTGAAAATACATCGTTTGATCATTAAAACATTCAGAGTTTACAAAATAGGTCCCAAAATAATGTTGCAAGTTCATGAAAACTAGTTCAACATGATCAAACGTTACATAAGTGCATGAAAATAAAATGGTGAGACGCGTCGACTCCGCGACTCCATGTAGGTCCAAAATGCATGCCAACATGAGATGTCTTAATTACCTGAAAATACATTGCTAAAACGGTCAACAATAATGTTGGTGAGAAATCATAGGTTTATAAAAATGAATGTTATGTAGTAACCTCAAGTATAATGTGTAAGACATAAGTCTCATGAAAAATTTGTACAATAGCCCTTAAGCTCATGACACCGAAGCTGACTGATGAAAATGCCCCTCCAGAGTGTTTTACCAGGCACTCTAATGATGTTAGACATGAAATTCATCCGTTTGACTGTTGGTATAACCAACGCGGATGGAGGCGTCACCCTCAATAGATCTATCCACTCACTCTCGCTTACAGGGAATTAACGGTTCATGATAATAAACAGGGCACTTTAACTTGGTAAATGCGGTAACTTAAGCATTGTACTTGAATTTGATACTTAGGCCCGTATGGAAAATTGGTGCAATGTATTCTCCTCCGTGGGATTTGAAAACAATAAAAATGTAGACGGGGCTATGAAAACTCACCTGTAGTGATGGAACAATATACTATGAAGTGAACTTGAAATATCAAGGCGCAACTCCTAGCCGCAACCTAAAATGAATGTATGTAATCTAACTTAGATTATGAAATGAATTCATGTATGCACTTGCACTTATAATCTATACCACTCGTATTAATTCAAAACATGTATAATCGTCGAAAATATAATTTATATTATCGTATTAAGTCATAATGTATTTTACATGTTCATATGGTGTAACGATGTTTTATGATAGTCGTTTGGTGAAATCATGTGAAAATATAACTTTCCGTCGTAAAATATAATACTTGTCAATTTCTGAAAACGGTCAAAGTGGCCTCGAAAAACTAGTTGTAAAATGATGTATACTGAGAATTAGAGGTCATACTCAGTAGCTTTAGAAAGCTTGGTGCATTATCTAAATATGTTCAGTACTGAAATTTTACCCATTGTGTCTAGATATTAAGATAAATGGTCGAAAAGTTGGGTATTTAGGCCAAAACTGCCATTTCTGGGCAGTTTTTAGGAATATTTGAGAGGTCATAGTGTGCAGGTTATAAGTCCAAATGACAAAAGGCCAACAGATTTGAAAAGTACTCCAGGAGTACTAACTTTTGTTCCTTGGAGTCCCAACTTCAGAACTGAGTCATTTGACGGGAAAATGGCCTCTAACATGGGTGTTTGCAAGTTTTCTGGGCAGACTTGAATATTTTCCAAGTAAAAGTGCTGTTAGAAATTTTTAGTGAACATTTATCTTTGAAAATTCATAACTAATTCGTTATAAGTCCGTTTCTCAAGTTCTTTATATCCCCGAAATGGTGAGAAAGTGTACTAACATATTCTCAATAGTTTGGTACATTTTAACAAGGTATAAGGCTCGTTTTTGGTCCATATATTTCGTACATCAGCACCCTATTTTTCAGAAAAGTATATATATTTAGTGTAACTTGTTTTTGGCATAACTTTTTCATCGTAAGTCCGTTTTTATCCGTTCTTTCGACCATGGATTCATCTAAAAGTGTATTTTCTAGTTCTTGGGTCAAAAAGGGATCCAAACCTACTGAGTTTTCCCCATTTTTAAAAGAAAACCAGTAGCATAAAATATAGTGTTGAAAATGGTTTTTCCTAGTTTATTTCTTGTCCAAGTCCATCACCAACAACTTCAACAATCCCATAATCTACCATACACCTTCCTAGGGTGTCATGGATTCCCTAACATCATTTTTCAATCATTTTTCCATAGGTTCACTAGTCATTCATTTTATAGATAAAAATGATATAAAACATAAGTTTAGTGGTATAGATTTTCACATGCTTGTACATATACAATAAAAATACATGAACCTTGCAAGAAATTTGGTAAAATTTGTGAAAAGAAAATGATAGACTTACTTGGATGGTTAGAAATTTTTAAGATAAAAAATCCTACTAATCCATAGGTTTATATTTCAAAACCTTGTAATAGATTATGTCTAGTTCTTGTAAATGAGATTGTCTTTGAAAAATTTGGTCTTCCCCTTGGTGTTGGATTTGGAACGAGCCACAAGAACAAGAGAACAAGAGATAGAACTTTTTCTTTGATCTAAAAATTTCACCTTGCACTATGTGTAAATAATTAGGTGTAATGGGGTTATATTGGTGTGATTAGGGATCAACATGTGTCCTCCTGGACACATAGAAACCGGCCACCTCAAGGAGGTGGTGGGTTTGTCATTGTTTTATGCACTAAAATTTTTACTGGGTACTGTTTAGTGTATAGTTTTGTAATTTTAGTTGTTAGAAATGAAGCTGAGCGATATTTACGTGAATTGGAGTAGACAACTAGAATGCATATATGTAACATCTGGTAATTTTCCTAAAACCTAATCCTAGCCAA
>LBNU01024260.1:46465-59227 GCA_014162995.1 Artemisia annua | reverse complement strand
CGAACGTGGAACGTTCGCAATCTCAAGAGATGCTATCTTTAGAACAGGCTACGGCCCAACATGGACACTCACGCACTTTAGAAAGTGCCCCAATAAAGATCCATGTAGTTTTTTATTTTCTACCTTATCTAGATAAGTATTTTTTTCTCCTTACAAAAACTTGCAAGTATTAATTCAAATTCGCGGTTTCTAGCTAACTCCCCGACACAATTTCTTTGCATTGTCATTTAAATACTGTTTATGTTTCAATGTGTTGGTTACATTACCTATAGCCTACATGGCGTGCATGCACTTACTTATACCCACGATGGTAAAAAGGATGAGTTAACCTACTAAACAACTCGTTGAGTAAGAGGGTTGCAAACCCATCAACTTCGGATTACGCATCCTTGTTAAACACCTTACGCTCAAGATGTTGGCGCAAGTTCCTTGCGCACCCCACGATGGATGCGCAATATTGCACATTGTGCGCGTTTAACAACTTAGGAAACCAAGACTCTTGATTCCTTAAAATAATATTCACAACACGACAAGTACACTTACAAAAAGTCATAGACGACTGTGATTTTTTTTCCTAAGTTAAAAACTTCCATACACGAATATGGTCTTTTCTTTGTAAAATTCATACATGATTATGATTTTTCTTTTTTTTTAGCATGCTTGGATACTTAAGATGTCTTAATACAAAGATACGTAAGTTATGTACAACATGCGCTCAAAGTATTTACAAAAGAACAACAAGTTCAAACACAAAAGCATAAGTAATTGGAAATTATGAAAATGCTAAGTACAAACAAATTTTTCATATATAGACAAAACGTTTATACAAGTCTATTCAAAAATGCTAAGTACAACGCCTAAAAGCTATGTGTACGCCTTAGCTGGGTGGAGCTCCCGCAAAAAGCTGCTTCCTTAGCATCACTAAGTCTTTTCAGCAACTCAGCATCACTGAGGGAAACAGTGGCCACGGTGACAGGCACACCATTCGACCTAGGAAGATGCGCTGCGCCGAGGCCGCACAAAATGGCTTTCCCTTTGACGCCCTTCTTCCTGGCAAGCCTGGAGGCGTGAGCAGTTAAGGACCTCTGCAAAGGTATCTCTTTCTCAATAAGGAATGGATTAAGAATATCACGCGGTTGAGCAAAGAGAGGTACCTTTAACTGCGCCACGTCAGGCTTCAGGTAGAAGTCCGGCTGCTGGTCAGCATCATCCTGCAGATGCCTTGGCAAAGTGAGCCCCGCCATGATCACATTGATTGGATAATCTTGATCACGCTCCAACCGCGAGATATGGGGAAGCTCGAACTTCTTCAGCTCTTCCATGGCAGCGATGAGCTCAGCATGGGCGCTTGCCTTATACCCAGGAACTTCAGCAAGCGGCACGGTCAACAACTTGGCCTCATCCAGCTTGTCGGCAGCCAGGGTCTTGCCGTGCGCCGCGGCGCATTCCACCACCTTTCTAAAGGCCGTGGTGACCTCTGAAGACTCAAGCGTGCACATGGCGGCCAGGCGAAGGCCATGGCTAATCAGCCACCTACACAAAAATAACACAAGTGTTAGTGTATTGAACAAGTCTAGACATATAAGCAGGAAATAAAGAAGTAATAGAATTACCTGCGCTCAGCTATAGATTGGACCATATGAGGATACAACTCCTCGTCATACTCAATGCTGAGCTTGTGCAGCTTCTCCTCCTGCCTCTTCAGCGCAGTTTCTACAACACTGCGGAACTCATCCAGCTGAAAGAATAAGCTGGCCTTGTTGCGCTCTAAGTACTTCAGCGCCCACATGCACTTGGCCTGGTACTGTACAAAGGAGGCCTGCTCCTTCTCTACTTGGGCCATAAGAGCAATCCTCCCATCGGCCAGCCTCCGCGCATACGCATCTGCGCGCTCCAATTCAGCCTTGGAGTCCATCAGCTCGGCTTTAGAGCTCGCTAGCTCAGCCTGAGCAGCCGCCAACTGCGCCTTCAGACTGGCGACCTCTTCCTCCTTCTGGGAAGAACGGCTACTTTCCCCAGCGTAGCCCGTCCTCACCTGCGCCACCAGATCGGACTGGCGCGCAGCAATGGAGGCCAACTCCTCCATCAAGGAGTCCAAAGACTTGGACTCCTCCCCTATGTCCCTCGGCGTAGCCCCCTCATCCAGAAAGGGACTCACCGAGGGTGACGAACTCCCATCTTGTACGCCAGCATCCTTAGCCGGCTGCTCACTGCGCGAAAGACAAAGTACAAACATTACTTAAGTCAGCGTATGAAAAAATAGAAGAATACAAGAAACTCTAAGTATATTATCCAAAATACTTACATGGGGGAGGAGATGAGGCCATTTCCTTCTCCACCTCAGTCGTGGATGCGCCCTCTCCAGCCTTCTCAGCATCCACACTGCAGAAACGAAGAAACAAAGTTAGAGACAATCTACAAACTGACATAAGCTTATGAATATTCAAAGGGTACTTACTCCATGTGCGCATCCGTGAAAGATGCACTTTCCTCAGCATCAGAACACGGCCTCTTGGAAGGACCCTCACCATAACCACCAGACGCTCGCTTCCGCCTCAGTGGCTGGCTCTGCTCCCCCTCCTCATCAGAATCAGACAGGTTGATCCTCACAATGTTTGAGGAGTTGGGAGGGGGCTGCGCAACGCCTGGTGCCTGCTCCACCGGAGGAGCTACACCTTGCACAGGCGTAGCTAACACCCCCGCAGAAGGGGAGCCTTCAGGCTCTTGGACGGCCAGCTCCACGACGTGCCCTGCAGTCGCATCCAGAAGGGGCGTCTCACCTTGCCCCAATGGGCGCACCCCCACCGCCACTGATCGTGGCTTCTCCAGATGAACTACGCCAAAAAGATCCATCTCTGCACAAAAACAGACAAGAAAATACGTTATATAACTTATGGAAAAGAAAGAAATGCTTACGCTAATACGACAGTAAGTACGAAGGATGAGCACCCACCCGAACCATCCGCAGCCAAAAACGTGGGAACCTCCGTCTCCAGCTCGAAGTAGTTCCGACTGATGCCCATATGCACCAGGAACTCTTCCGGGTAGGAATTGATGGGGATGCGGTTCTCATTGATGATCTCCGCGTGATCCGCGTTGTACCATCCGTCTTGGGGGCGCTCATCCCTCGGTAAAGTAGCCCGGGTATAGAACTCGAAATTATGAGGAAAGACGGCGGCATCAATCCAAAAGAATTTCTCCCTCCAGTTGCGCAACGAATCAACTTTATCCATGTAGCACTGTAGTGGGCCTACGTGCTTGGAAAAGGTGACCCATCCATTTAACCACGTCGTATAATAGAATGCGCGGAATAAATGGACGGTGGGGTTAATCGCTAACAAGCGACATCCGACAGTTAACCTCGAAGTTGGAGATCTTGGCAGCACCAATACAGTGCAACTGGGAGATATGGAGCTGGTAGAAATTGAGTATATCACTCAGAAATACGGACAGGGGTACGCGCTGATTCGCCCACTCAGAAAAGCGCGTGTAAACCCCCACCTTCCCGAAGGGGAAGTCCGCGATGGTCTCATCGGGACCTGGCACCTCTGGGTGCAAGGCCAACGGAATGAAATAGTCCGAGGTAAACTGCGTCAGTTCCTCCTCGGACATATCGGCGGTGAAATCATGTAACTGAAGTACCATATTTTCTAAATAGTAAGCGCACGCGCTGATTACCTAATGTGTATCAGAGTGTTTGAAAAGAAGTTTGGAAGCTTTTGCAAATGGAGATAAACGCTTTTTACTGTGAATATCACAGTAAAAGGAGGAGGTGGTTATATAGTATTCCACTCACCATAGATGCGCGACACGTGTAACCCACTAACTCAAATCGTGTGGCTGGGAAATGAAACGGTACAGGGCACGTGGATAGCCTCTCCATTTCCCGAGGTACTTAAAGTGAACTTTTTTTGACTAGATACATCCTACGTGTATTTTTGGCGGTTTTATTTTGCATTTTTCCCGCGTACGCGTCGGAAATAAGTTCGACACGGTTATTAGTCTAGCATCCGCAGGTTTTACCCTGCGCACACTAGACTGGGGGACATGATGACGTATAGTCTATATTCGGGTCACGAACCCGAATATCATGACTCACTAACATTAAGCCCATCACGAGTGGGCCATTATGATAACAGTTTGGGCTCACGAGGCCCAAACCCAAAACTATTTATGGATTAGATATAGGATATCTCCTAAATAAGGAGATATATATCGAATACCCGATATCGGTGGATACACCGAAGAGTGAGGAACGCGAAACCTTATCGGTTCCGTGTGTATATATAGGGCATCATAGCTCTCGTCAAAGGTACGACTTACAACCCTAAAACTCTTCACAACCCTAAATCGATTACTTACTCTCACGCCGGAGGATAATCGGGGGAAACAATCCCTCGATAAGCCTAACGGTGTCTGTTGCTTTCTTAGTGCGCAGGTCTCAAGAGCATTAAGATCTAATTGGTACGAGAACAGGAACCCAAACAAGGAACGCCCAACTTTTGTATCAACACCTAGCCTGTATATATTTTGGTGTATCAAATTTACGTCCAACATCAAAATGTTAACAATATATGAAATTATATTCTACATATTTGTTAAACTCATCTTCAAATGGTCGAGAGTGACGAAGAACTCATAAAAAAGTAGTGTTAGATGGTTACAATATATCTTTATCTTTATATTTAGGTATCATACAATCTTTGGCACAAGGTCTCCACTAACTCAGCTAAGGCACTGGTCGGAACTATCAATTAGTGGTGTCGTAATTCCTACATTATGTTTCACAGAAAAGTGATTTGCTTCTACTAATGGGAATGCTAATGGCAACCATAAACATTATGGTCACTCTCTGCCACATCAACATCACATCAGCTTTCTCTCTTCAAGACTACACCCAACCACAATTTGTTAATAAGGTGACCGCAACTACAACCAAAAACATACTTCACAAAAACTAATATAAAAAAATACACAAACATAAGAAAATGAAACTTTCGGTTGGCAAGCCAACCATAACTTTGAAAATGTTGGAGGTAAACGGTCACCAATTCAGTTGGGCTAATGGAGAAAACGCGGTCACTAATTCTTTTGGAGGGGGTCGTGGTTACCTTACCATTAGCATCAGCCTAACATAAGCCAAAAGTCCCAAAAGTTAAGCACGTGACCATATCATTGCTTCTATACGAGGACAATAGCTAACTGTTGAGAGGGTAACCTCATGTACAAATAGGCGCAAAAGGTTTGCCATTTGATCTTTCACATAACTCAACATATACACAAGATACTAAGAAGCATAGCATATCAATGACTCAAGTCATCCATCAACATATGCATTTGCATATGTTCTATGTTTGTGTGGTCATTTCAAGTTTTATGTAGATGCAATTTACATGAGATCAAACGTCTTTTTAGTTAAGGTTCAAAGATGAGTTGGAGTTGCGTACTGCACACTATATTTAGCTAGCTTGGTAACGTTACAACAAAGAGCAGAGAGTAGTTACCAAAAGGGTTGTGTCCCCTTGCGTGGTCATATATAGTTAGGTCATGCTCCCACTAGAGATGGAGCGAGTCGAGGGGGCAACACCACTTTGGTAAGTCATGCTACATTGTGAAAGAGTTGCACTTGAACTAAGATATATAACTTAAATTGTAATGGCGAATCTAAACACTTGTGTGCATGGCCGGACCTATGATTTTCGAAAAGGTGTTGCACAAAAAAATTTCATAAGTACCAAAAATTATTCCATTCTTCTATAAATTGTAAAAATGAAAAACTAGTCAATAAAGTATCTTGTCTACTATTATTGATTTTCAAGCCTTGAAAGCGCTTCATCACGTCTTCATTTGTAACCTTCACAAATAGTTATTTCTATGTTACAAATTAAATCATCGTTCATATAATTTGCACTCATTCTGTTGTGGAGATTTGTCTTATCAATTTCATTGCCGAAAAATATCTTTCTACGATTGCGGTTGCCCCAGGTAAGACGAAAGAAAGATTCAATAACTTATAAATCAAAGGAAAAGAAATAGGCTTCTTTCGTGTACCATCAATGTAGCAAGTTTGACAATTCCTTTCAACATCATAAAGTTTGTTTCATGAACCACAATCTCATAGAGATCAATTTCTCGCCTAAGAGAAAACCTATCGGCATCCGAAAAATCATCTCAACAAAACGTAGTTAAAGTAATTAGCTTTGATGCATCAAACATTGTAAATGAATCACAAGGACTCAAAGCAGACATATTAATGAGCAAGTCAGTGCTTATCTCACCAAATCGATCTCCAAACTCTTGTATTTGCATATCCAAAACTGTGTTAAATATATTAGTTTTAAAATAGTGTCGATTCTTTATGCTACCTACTCGGTTTCTTTTAGCAACCAATACTACAATATCATGTTTTTCACGAAAAGAATTCACTATCTTCAAAAATGCATCAAACCTACTTGTTCTAAGTCATACCAATGCTTGTTTTGTTCTTTTTATCATTGAAACCGCCTCTACAATATTTTGATCTCGTTTTTGAAGATATTTCAACAATAAATCTGTGATTCCTAAAATGTGCTCCATCAAGTGAGAATAATTTATATATGTTTGGTGTTTTATGAGTCAAATGTAAGCTAGTGTCTATTTAATTATTATTTTTATTTATTATTTTTTTTAAGGTTTATCTTTATGCCTACCGGTTATGTAACGTGCTGAGATGTGCGATTCACTCACAACCAATGTACTTAACTGTTTTTTGGAGTAATACACTTACTGGGCGAAAACCCTTTACTAAAAAAAAGTGAGAATAAACACCAACTCAAACTTTTTAGAATATGATAAAATACCAGTTGCTTGATTTTGGTTCCGGCCATCAAGAGCTTCCTTTTCCACATATTTCAACACCTTAATTAATAACCTCGTAAACAAAGAAAACAATCTCACAATTGTTTTGTAATGCGAATCCCACAATGTATCACCAGTTCGTATAAGCTAGAGCTCTTGATTTTTTCCTTTTCCACTTTGAGTTACACCTTCGTAAAGTTCTAGTTCTATTTTTTTCTTGTAATTATTTCGCACCATATCTTTTCTCTTACACGAGGAGGAAACCACATTGACCACACACATTAACTTTTCAAAGAATTCTTTATATCATGGCTTTTTGCAACCGCTACAACCGCTAACTGAAGTTGATGTGCAAAGCAATGGACATAGTGTGCCGAGATATTATCTTTTAATACCAAAGCTTTTAAACCGTTGAACTCACTACACATATTGCTTGCTCAATCATAACCTTGACCTCTTAACTATTTCAAAATTCAATAATAATTTTTAAGAGATAAAGTAACCAAGGATTGTAGTTTATGAATTATGATTTCAAAGATTTATTTATAATTTGTAAACTTGGAATGTTACCTGTTTCAAACTCAAATTGCGTTTGGTGAAGAAAACATCAATGGCAGATTTAAGAGTGGTGGAAGATGAATGTATTATTAGATGTAATTAATTTGGGCTTACTAATTATTAGGCTTTGTATTTCTTTACAACTAAATTTTGGGCTAAATAAAAAGTGACTATAAAGAATTGCGAGTCTAACTAAAGTTGCATCATAGAAAATGAAAGTAGCAAAAAAAGAATATATATCAGGAGTTGCATATATCAAGAAATGACGGTTTTCAAAAAAAATTACACTTCGTGACCTAGAAAAGATGGGTCCGTCCATGTCTACATGCAATGCACGTTAAACTATTATTTGATAAAAGTATATACCTAAAAACTTGGGTAGTCAAAAAGAGTTAATGAAAGTGGTGGGCTGGTGGCGGTGAGAAAAAAATCAATTGCTAGCCATTGTTGGTGGTTGTGGTGGTGGGGAGAGGCAGAAAAGAAATCAAGTGGGTAGTTAGTGAGGCTTCCAGGAAAACTGGTTGTTAACATGAAAAAGTTAATAGGACAATTTTTAAGAATGTCATTACTTTTTAGTCTCTGTTCATGGTAAGTTCATGATATTGTTCTTATGGAGTATTTTACATGCTACAATAGGACACGAGAGGTTGAATTTATTCTATTAAGATAGAATTGGTTGCTATGTATACTGAAATTGAAAATTTTCTGAAAACTAACTAAATAACTAGATACTTAAATTTTAAGAATAGGAGTAGCGCAAAAACCAAAATACCAAAAATGTACTAGTTTGTTGAATGCATATTGGTTTTTCCCTTATAGCTCTAGTTTAAGAGGTTAGTATTTTAGATTATCAGGTTTATTCTGGAGGTGGTGATCTGATATGGGTGATTGGAATTGGAGCTTACAATTCTTTTTATTTTATTTACCACAAGCCATTTGAAGAGGAGTTGGTTTTCTTCTTTAAAGCAAACTTCTTGGTGGTACCTGTATATATATGGACATAAAAATACTTTTGACAAAATGACAATGTAATGGCTTTTGTGTTTCTGTATTCAACCTAATCAAGAGATTACTTAAAAATGATTTTGACAATATCAAATTACATAAGTTGAATGATGACTTGTTAAGTAATCATGGTTGGAGCACTAAAAGATGAATCTCCAAGGGTCTAGGGAGGAGCTTCTTTTGTTCAAAACAAAAAGGGGAGAGGAGCTTCTCAAATTTTCATACTAGGAAAAAAGACAATACAAATTGCTTTTTAGAAAGTTGGGCATTGTTTCATGTTTTTTATATTTATATGTTAAAACAATTTACTAGATCGGATATATTCACTTACTAGTTATAAATCTCGTGCACGTGGTTTGCATGTAAATCAAATTTATTTTAAAATTTTAGTCTAATATACGGTCAAAGAATTTGACTGTATTTAAGGTTTTATAATTGTGATATATAAGTACAACTAATAATTATGCATGTGTTTTATTACATACACTTTTCATTATTTATTAATATGGATTATTATGTTCTATACATTTTTGTTGGATAAATGATTTGACTTTGTCTAACTAGTATAATGTTGAAGTTGATGTTGTAATTTAAATTTAAATATTGATATCATATTGTAGACGGTGTGTGTGTTAAATAACATGTAATGACTATTGAAGTAACTACAAGATAAAGCTAAAAAAAGTTTGTTTTTCTACGCAGTTTAAATAATGATAGTTAAATCTCGTAATTTTATAGTTTAAATCTCATAAATTTATTTTCATATCACAATTATCCTTGCTTGTGATAGTTGCATTTCTGTTAATAACAATGTTAGCAGTATTTAATGTTCAAACTCATGTACGCATGGGTTAAAAAGGAATAACATAAAATGGACGTAGAATATGAGAAAAAAAAATATCGGATATATATCCTACTTAAACTCATAAAAAGGAATAACGTGAGTTGTTCTTGTTCATATATGTACAATCTCATGTATTCATTTACATAACAATAACCCCTGTTTTTATTATGATATTCTTCCAATGCGTATACGTGAATTTAATATATACTGATTATTAAATTTATAAATGGCAACATATATGTTGTTTTCTTTAAAATATAAAGTCCGGGAGTATAAAGTTTAAGTGAGTATTTGCTTTACAAAAATAATAAAAAAAATATATATGAAAATTGTTAAGTTTACAATTAACTCCACATAATTTATTTAAAATTCAACAAATACCTGGTTTGAGTTTGTGTGGTGATGGGTTCAAACCCCATGAATTAGTCGGCCAAAAGGTTGGAAACCATTGTTACCCAATAAATAAATAAATAATATGTGTCTTAAATGGTTGGTGTTAATGGGGTATTTTAGTGTGTTGATGTTAAATTGTGAATGTTGAGGTAGAGCTTAGGTAACAACACTTTTTTATGCTAACGTTGTTATGACATTTAGAGCTCTAAGCGTTCTTTCAACTTAGTTACTTAAAAAGGTTCTAAAGTATTTTTTGGTGGGAAAACGATTATTATTATTATTATTTTTGCCTATACACTTTGAAACATTAGTGTAAGTAAAAGATACAACTTGTTAACTCTTTTAACGAGTAAAATAAATTTCAGCGGGAATAAGTTGAAGTTTTTTGGTCAGTAGTACATCGTGATCATGTTTTAGAAGTTCATAGGTTCTTTAGCAAATTGAAATAGAAATAATAAAATTTGTTGGGAGCCAACTAAAACGTTTTGTCGTTTGCTGCAAAGTATTATATTTAAGAAATGAGTAAATTAGTTTGTTGAATTAATAATGTGTATTGGTGTATCGTGCACAATGAAGCAATATGCTAAAATTTTGTTCTTATGCAAGTGGTGGCGTTCTTAGAACACAACAAAATATTGACGACTCTTTAGTGGAAGCTGCTTTTTTCGATCATGACCTAATTAGAAGGGTACTCGTGTACTACTTTCATATCATCAATTTTTGTTGGAAATGATGGTTCTAAGTTCAACGTTCACTATTATAAGTCTAACTAAATTTGGTCATAAAAGCTAGAGGAGAGCACAAGAGGACGTTGCATATGTGAATGTATGGACGTATGGTGCCTAGCTATATATGAAGCACAAGAAAAAAGACATATTTTGTTGAAAACCACGCCACCATCGTAGGCTTTAATATAAGAGAAATTATTAGGACGTCTAAAATTGTGATTAATTTTATGCTCAAATTGAAATAATAGTTGTTTATTATAATACTTGATGAAAAATTATACCATTAAAAAATACACTTAAACCTCAATCTATTTACATAGTTTGCATCAAATATTATGTAACACTCACAAAACTAGTTAAGGTCAAAGTTGAACCAGTTTGACTCTGAACACTTATTTTGGGACGGAGGTAGTATCATAAATAATCAATGATGAGTAATCATGGTTGGAGCACTAAAAGATACTAACTTTCCAAGGTCTAAGGGGGAAGAAAGCCTCCACAAAGTTCGTATTAGGAAGAAGACAATAGGAAGTGCGTTTTTGAAAAGTTAGCCATTGTTTTCTAACTTTTATATACTCCGTATATCGTTAAAAAGAAGGGCCTTTATATAGAGGGCGTTCATTGTTTGGTTGATACTCGAATAAATAAAAATTCAACACCGAATTGAACCAAAAATAATTGAACCAAACTTGTAACAAATCGAATTTGCTAAAACCGAACCAAACCAAATTAAATATTCAATTTTCAGTTCTGTTATGATTTTGGCAACCTAAACCGAAAACCGAATTCAAACAANGACCTGAAACCGACACGAAAATTAACAGGTTCGGGTTGAGTTAAATAGATTTCGGGTTATGTTTGGGTCGACCCATCTAACCCGTTTATTAAACAGGTCAGGTTTGGGTTGGGAATAAATTAAATGGGTCGACCCGCCAACCCGTTTAAGATTTTTTTCTTAAATTAAAAAATATTTATATTTTATCATACAGGTTAAATAGGTTAAACGGTCGACCCGCAAACCCGTTTAACCTTTTAAACTCGTGTAATATGACAACTTTTATATAAAAATGGGTTAAATGAGTCTACTCGAAACCCGTTTAACCTGTTCAACCCGTGTCACCTATATAACCTGCCAACCCAAGTATATATATGGGTTAAATGGGTTAGGTTCGGGTTATGTGTAAACAGGTTAGGGTTGACATAGCTGACCTGATAATTTAAATGGGTCAGGTTTGGGTTGGGGTTTTCTGACCCGCCAACCTGACAACCCGAACCCGCCAACCCGAACCCGACCCGAATTGCCACCCCTAATAAATATAACACTTTTTAAGCTTGAAATTTTTTTTTGGGTAAAAACCTATATAAGTAAATAAATAATTTATTAAAATTATGTAATTTGGGTTATTGGGTTTGGTTTAATCAATGTGAATTCTGTTCGGTTCAATTTTAGGTTATACCCAAAAGAAAAAATTAACCAAACTAACCGAAACGAATAAACCGAACAACCCGATAACCGAACCGATTAACACCCCTAGTTATATAATTTGATATACAATATGAGGAGAGTTATTTAAACTTTTTGTAGCAAACTGGCTATAATTTAGTGCTATAAATGTAGATCCCTAATTTTTTTTATGTGTCTCGAATTCTTTTCAATGAGTCCCTGATTCATTACTTGTGTAATTTTTTTTAAATGATTAGAGTCAATTAGCTACAAATATTGTAGCCAAACTATCATCTATTTTATATGCTACTAAACTTTTTCACCTGTTAGGGGACAAATATTAGTCACTTATTTTTTATTATTTTATCTTTTTTTTATTAGTTTTTGAGAAAAAAAGCACATTAATTTATTTAAATTAAAAATTCAACTACACACATTTTGAATAATTTAAATATCTATGAATCGTCGATCGTTAGACAAAACAAATTAATCTGTTACGACTAAGGGTGGAAACGAGCCGAGCCGCTCGTGAAAAGCTCGGGATCAGATCGGTAAAAAGCTCGAATAAGCCGAGCCTAAACGAGCTCGAGCCCGAGCTCAAGCCCAAGTTTGAGCTCATTTAATAGTCGAGCTCGAGCCCGAGCTCTATACAAAAAGCTCGTGTAGGCTCGCGAGCCTAAACGAGCCCAAGAAATATATACGTGTATATATATATATATATATATATATATATATATATATATATATATATATATATATATTGTCTAAACGTATAAACGAGCTTAAAAGTAGTAAACGAGCTCGAGCCTTATGTAATTAACGAGCCGAGCTCTATTTGAACTTTGTTTTCTTTAAAACTTCATATAAATTAGTCGAGCCCGAGCTCGAGCTTATGAAAATTTTCACGAGCCGAGCTCGAGCTCAAAATATAAGGCTCGAAACGAGCTCGAGCC
>LBNU01024260.1:15661-46238 GCA_014162995.1 Artemisia annua | reverse complement strand
TAAACGTATAAACGAGCTTAAAAGTAGTAAACGAGCTCGAGCCTTATGTAATTAACGAGCCGAGCTCTATTTGAACTTTGTTTTCTTTAAAACTTCATATAAATTAGTCGAGCCCGAGCTCGAGCTTATGAAAATTTTCACGAGCCGAGCTCGAGCTCAAAATATAAGGCTCGAAACGAGCTTGAGCCCGAGCTCGAGCTTTATATATATAAACGAGCCGAGCTCGAGCTGTGGCAGGCTCGAGCTCGGCTCGGCTCGTTTTCACCCCTAGTTACGACCAGCATTTAATTGTCTTTTTATAGACAGGTACTTTCATACACTTTCAACAAACCTTTTTTTGTCGTTTTTTTCATGTTTTCTTAGCTATATCGAAATTCGAATTACATATCACATGTGATTTAACACTAATGAAGTTTGAAAACTAAACATTAGTACTAAAATTGACATAAGTATTTGTCTATAAAAATAAAAAATAAAAAATCTCATTTTTCGAAATGGAAAACGCACGTTTTTTGAGACCATATATCACACACTATTTTCAATTAGATTATAGCAGTTCATTATGAAACTTATAATCACCTGTGAAAAATTACAGTTAGTAATTCACATGTGATTGAGATCACGTGTGAGAAAAATCACATGTGATTTTATGTGTTTTATCCAAATTAGTGTAATATCAAATGTGATTTCTCATGCAAGTTTCAACAATGAGGAAAAAAAAGACGAAAAAATGTTTATAAAGAATGAAAAAAAAACGAAGAAAAAAATTTTGTCGAAAACATATTAAAGTGTCCATCTATAGAACGATAATTAAATGCTCATCGCAATGGCATATTTTTTTGGTTTAACGATTTAACAGTTAAGGAGATATTAATATTAAAAAAATAATAATGAAAAAAATGTGAGAGTCGTTTATTGAAAATGAGTAGATAAGATTTGTTTCTTGGCATGTGAGTAAATATTTGGTATATAAATGAACTTTAACTCATACAATATACTCCCTCAGTCCCAATTTATAAATCCATTTTCTTGTTTTTGTTTGTCCCAAAACACTTGTCCATTTTTCTATTTCAACCAATCAAATGATAGTTTAGTGGAGAAAGAAGATATTTGATTAGTGAATAAATTAATTAGTAGGAATTTATTAAACTTTGTGCAAAGTCCAAAATGGACTTATAATTTGGGACGGAGGGAGTATAATGTATGACATAGAAGATCATTTAAAAATCAAAACTTTTTAGAATATCAAGGGATCAATTGTAAGAATTTATTTTTTATACTAAAAAATAAATCACTTTCACCCTTTTTTTTGGAAAAACTTAATCTTATACTAATCGTTAAACGAAAAAAAATTACATTATAGTGACAAACATTTAATTATCTTTCATTAAACAGGCATTTTAATACATTTTTAACAAACTTTTTTTTTGCCATTTTTTATTTATTTATTTATTTTTTTATTTTTTATGTTATTTCGTCATTTTCTTTCATTGTTGAAACTTGCATGAGAAGTCACATGTGATTTAACACTAATTTCGAATATTTAAACATGTAATAAAATGATCATAACTTTTTCTACAAAATTCTAAAAATTTCACCGTTTCTTTTTTAAAAACTCGACATTCATTGTTTTCTAACCATATATAACGCACTGTATTTCAAATTATAGATTATTAAAGTTAATCTGTCAAAATTGAATAGAACACGTAAAATCAAGTGTGATTTTAATCACACTTGATCTCAATCATATAGAAGTTTATAAATAAACTCCTATAGTCTATAATTCAAATATAGTTTGTGATATATGGTTGAAAAGCTATGAATATGTGTTTTACATTGCAAAAAACGATGAAAGTCTTTGATTTATATACAAATATTTATGTCAATTTTAGTACGGGTTTTTGGTGTTCGGACTTCAGTAGTAAATCACATGTGATATGTTATGTGAATTTCCTTAGTAAAAAAAAAAGAGAAAAAAAATCGTCAAAAATATATGAAAGTGACAGTTTATTCAAAGATAATAAAATGCTCATTGCAACATTATAATTTATTTTTTCTAATTAACGTTTTCTAAGATATTCAAATTAGAAAAAAATGAGTCTAATTGCATTTTTAATTAAATTATTAAGTAATCTTCCCTTGTTTCTAAATAGAAAAATAAAGGCCACGTAATTGAATGATGAGCAAGGCACTCCAGTTGGGGTAATTCAGCTTGTCAATGTCAAGCTTGATAGCCATAAGCTTTTTGAAAGAGGTAGTGAGGCCAAGAATTTTAGCATATTTGGTTGTGGGAGGAGGATTATCATTCACCATTGTTGGTGAGAATTGGATCGGTTGCAGGGAAGGGGTATGGGTAAGTATCGGCTAGTTAGGTTGTTTAGGGTTTTCTTTTGGGATAATTCCTGGTAAAAATGATACCATTTAGAATTATATTACTCCCTTAATGAATAATTAACACAACGATAGTATATATACACATATAACAATAGCTAGACGGGCTAAGCCCTAATACATCCATGGGCCTGATCACCGCTAACATAATGTTCATGATAATGAACCAACAAATGATGTAAAATACACCTTCAAGCACATGCAAAGTACACTGCAAACATTCGAGAGCACAATGACATTTCTTCTTTACACGTCGTTCTATTCGTAGGGAAGGTGATAAATGCACCAAAAACAAATCTTGTAGTGATCACTGTCAATTAACCCTAGCTTCACCCGATAATTGATCCTTTCTCGGATCTCATCCTAGCTCTCTTCTGCCACAACCGCCACCGCCGTCATTGTCTTCACAGAAACTATCACACCCTTCACCGATAAAAAATCCTTTCTTAAATCCTTACGCGTATCACCATCAGTTGCAACTCATCATGGGTTATAAGCATCCACAGACCTTAACTTGCAGATCTACACCCTCACTTTCCTTACAAATAGGCAATAAGAGTACAACTTCTTAGCACAAACTCCATACCATCATCCTAGCAACTTTCAATTTCATATTCTCCCATTTCAAGTTCCATATACACTAGTAACCTTATTGAGCATTACCTGATTTGTTCACCTTCAATCCCATTAGCTTAAGTTGATCTAATTTTTATCTCGGACTAAATTAGCTTATTGCGAGGAAAGAGCATTTTTACAGCGCGAGATGAATCTAGTTCTCGCCATAGCCCTGATGTCTCTGGTGTTTGTTGTCTCCAGAGAAGAACGAAAGGTTAGCATATAGTCATGATACACGAAATAGGAGTGGATAACGTTACTAAAAACCCTTTTTTCAAACCTTTGTTTTACTAAAAACCTTTATTTTTCAAAATTGGATATTTGACATTTTGGATATCCAAATTTCGATTTTAGATATCCGAATTTTGATTTCAGATATCCGAAAATTTGATATCCAAAATTCGTATTCAGATATGAAAATCTATCTATCTATTAAAAACTAACAAAACACATTTTTTTCAGCCCTTAATTAATTTTTTTTATAAAAATAACCTTTCACCTCCATATGACACGTGGCAAACTAAGAGACTTAAAAATCAACCTTTGAAAAAACGCAATACCAGTTTGAAAAAATTCAAACACTCTTCATTCTTTAAAGTTGTTTAAATTTAAGAGATTTTCCATAGAGAATGAGGAATAATTTTCTAATAACTATCCAGAAAAAAAAAATGCTAATTGTGAAAAGTCATTTCATGTGCTAGTTTCATATTGTTGTCCAAGCCGACTCTAGTCATGGCAGTTTAGAAATGAAGGTACATTTACAATTAGGAAGCCTAGCTACGCGAGATATATTAGGCGACGACATTAAGTTACTTTCTTTTCTTTGGATATCAATAGAGGTAGTAAATGATAAGTTAGTTTGAACAAGTGGTTTTGTAACCCAACTCTAATTAATCTTAACGAGGGTATTTAGAGCCGCGTGTTGTGGTAGCATGAACACAGCTTACACTTTATGATAAATGAATTAGAGTCAAAAAATTCAATACCATTCTTAAGTGCTTAATTACAACTTAACTTGGGTTTCACACTCTTTTAAATACGAACTATTTAAAGTTTCACACTCTGTTCATAAGGTCCATAGTCCACTTGTATTGTACATAGGGAAAGTGAATGCCACCTCTGGCAGAGAAAGAGCAGTAACACCAAGGTTAAGCATAAAATTTTTAGTACTTATAATAATGGCTCATTGATGCAATGTATGTAGAGTTAGCGCGACCTTCATTTGTAACGGTCCTAGGAAACGACACTACAAATGATTGCATGTCCAGTAGAGCAGCCATATAAGGGTAATTGATCTCTCTAGCAGCCGACTCATTAGGGCAACTAGCATTTGTGGCTGTCAAGCTTCCAGTGGTTCGAGATAAGCTGCACCATACTTTTAGATACTCTTCAATTGGAGTTTCATACACAAGGCCAGGATCTGTTGCCATCAGAGGGTTGATATGCCCAGAGCCATAAGCAAATTCAGCTTCTCGGTTGAGGCAATCAAAGAATTTCCATGCTACGACACATTAAAACAAGAAGGAATGAGATGACCTTTGAATTTTTCTGTAACTTAGTCATCATATATTGTATTAAAGATCAATATAAGATATTACCAATCGTCATTAGAGCAGATTGATGAAGGAGACCAATCAGGGTAATGCCATAGGTGAAGGCCATCAAAGAATTTACACTCCTGTGATGTCCCATATAGTATATGTTGTACTCCACAGACCTATTGTTGTAAGGTATACTAGATGGTGATGCCATAGGTGAAAACGCAACAGGAATTTCAATGCCAGGAGCCGTCACATCAGGCTATAATAACACGCCGCCTTTCAGTAACTTCATAAAAGCTTTTGCAAGAATTGTGATATAGATATACATTTATTGTTATGGGTTCATAATGAAATATGATAGGATCCTTTATGCACTAATAACATATCAGACTAAAAAAATCAGTTAAAAAAACCTAAACCTCTGGCGACCATGGCGACTTCCATATCCCTTCCTTGTTCGATCTTTTAACCTGATTCTAATTGCTTCGAATACCTTTTAACACTCATACTTTAGTGGATTAATCGTTAGATTCTATCCCTTTAGTCGGTTTTTAACTGGTTGTTGTTTCGATTAGATTAGTGTTTCGATCTGAATACTTTTCTTAGGGTTTCACTGTCGATCATGTTTTACTGATAATTACTAATCATTGCAATTATTATCTCATTATGTGAGTCGGTTTGTGAATTTGCTGCGACAAAACCCTGTTTTTTTAGCCCAGCACTTTGCAGCTCACGGCATTAAACCTTTGTTTTATGTTTATTGTTATTTTTCATTTAATGCGAAGGATCTCTATTTCGTCCAACAAGGCTTACAACCATTACAATGTTCAAAATTTGATATTTTGGATATCCGAATTTCGATTTCAAATATCCGAATTTTTGATTTCGGATATCCGAAAATTTGGATATCCAAAATTCGTATTCAGATATGAAAATCTATCAATGTATTAAGGGTTTTGCTAACAAGTGCCCACTGACACAAATTAGTATGTAGTTAGTAAACACAAACTTTCTTAATTTACCAAAAATGTATTAAATGCACATTAAATAAAGTGATAAATTTCCATAGAGAATAAGAAATAATTTCCTAATAACTATTCAGGAAAAAAAATGCTAATTTTGAAAAGTCATTTCATGTGCTAGTTTCATGTTGTTGTCCAAGCACAATGTAGTCGTGGCAGTTTAGAAATGAAGGTACATTTACAAGTAGGAAGCCTAGCTAAGCGAGATATATCAGGCGACGACATTAAGTTTAATTGATGTATGGTTTGGGTTAAAACCGAATCGAAGTATCTAATCAATGTTTGGTTTGATTTATGGTTTCACAAAAATTTACTCAAACCGAAACGAAAAACCCGAACATCTATATCTACATAAAAAATACAAAATTTAAATTATCTCTATATAGTTTCTATCTAAGTCATTTTAGCTAACAATCTTAAAATCCGAATATATCTTTTAAGCTAAACTAGATATGGATGCTTGAAGATGAAATATTGAAACTTTGTAAAGATTTTTGATAGTTCTAAACACTTTTTGTCGAAGAAACTTTTATTTCATTTTGTTTTAATTTACTTACATTCAGTTGAGAAATCTTTTAGTTTATTAACCTTATGTTTTGTTTTGATTTACTTCAGCACTTATAGACCTTTTGATTTGTTATTCTTATTTGAGTTTTTACGTCTTTATTTATGAATTAAAGGTTAAATTATGAAGTGTACTTGAATTTTTGATTTTTAGGTTTAACCATAACCAAACCAAACCAAACCGAACCGATTCTAATTTGATGTTTTGTTTGGTTTTATCCTTTAATATTGGTTTTGTTTGATTTTCGTTTTGACTTTAATAATTTTTAAACCGATAAAACCCGAACCATACAACCTAAAAACCGAACCGATGAACACCCTAGAATAATATGTGACTGATATGTTTCTTGATAAGCAGAAAACTTTTGATATGTAAGTGATCTCTACTCTCTGTATAATATGATATTGATAAAAGTATAAGATAAATTCTAATAGAGAGAAAACAAAAATAGAAAGCCGACAAGAAAAAACTAAACAAAAGACACGCTTGTGCGAATGATTTTTTTGTCTATGATATTGTAAAAGTAAGCAAAACAATTTATCATTCTATTTTACCTGTCATAAAATTCTATTTTACCTGTTCAAAAATTCTATTTTACCTGTCATAAAAAAATGGCTCGTGTGAAAGTTTCCTTATGTTAGAAAACAGTAAAAATGATATTACATTTTTCTCAAGAATCCTAGGCCACCGAAAACCTCGAAGTTGTGTCTTGAATTTCACAAGAAACATGAAACTAACATACAGCTATGGCAAAATACAATAAAAACTTTCATTTCTAAGTTTTTGTTTGGTTAGATGGCTTGATTAAGTTGATCAAAAAGTCAAAAACTATGATTATAAAAAAGAATTCGATTAAGTTGCTTAAGATATGGTATTTTGACTTTTGCTATTGTATGGGTGAGTCAAGGATGATATACTGTTAAATTCATTTTGTTTAGTGGTCCATATGCGTCACATGTATAAGTATATTAAAAGATTTTAAAAGTGGAAATCAACACAAACGCAAATTCACAAGTAAAGGTAGCCTAGACTACTATTTGAAGAACCATGGTCCAACCATCCAAGGTTTCAAAGATAACAGCTAATTATAATTATTGTTTGACACTACTTTACATTTGCATATCCGTAGCTAAATAATTAGATCATTTATAAAAATTTGTAAGATTTGTGTCTATCAATGGAGATATAATATCTTCATACGAATAAAGCATAACTCGTGAAGTTCCAAAGAAATGAAACGAACTACAAAAGTGGGAGATGTACATTGTTCTTCAGTGCGTAAGGTGTTTTGTCATACACTCAGGTTTCAGCCATGCTATAAAGGGCAAGCGTTTAATCGTTCTCTCCATATTAGCACGTCAACTAAATTGTTAGATTTGTTGAACAATGAATTTCCCGTAAGTAGTATTTTTATTGGTGAGGTATTTATAGTTCACAAAGCTTGATAAACTCTCAACTTTAATGGATTGAAGCCTCCAGACAGGCTCGGATGTACTAGCATAATCTATTATCTATACTCCCTCGCAATCCGAGCGACAAAATCGCGAAAGCTCGGATTGGATTCGAAAACTAAAACATTAAAGTAATAATACATTGTTGATCAAGACATCCTACAGCAAGCGGAAATAGATCTTCAAACAACAAAAACAAAAGCATAAGCAAGTAACAAAACGAAAAACGTTAAAGCAAACATAATTTGTTGTTAAAAACAACTGACAGCAAGTGAAGAAAAATCTTCAAACTGCAGCAGAAAAAGCAAGACAGACAAAGAAAAAAGAAATAACAAAAAATAAATAAATAAAAATTAGGGCATCATGCTGCGACGGGGCAAGCAGCGCATCATGTAGCCAACGATGCTGATTTTAGTTGGGTTGTAGTGCAGAATCGAAAAACAAAGAAATGACACTAACCAAGTCAGTTAACTCCAAACGGTTTTAAAATTATGAGCAAAACATTATGCAGTTTGGCCGAAAATTTGCATTTTTTTTTTAAGTAAAGGAATGTGACGATAGGATTTGACGGGGCGATCTAGTGGAGACGGCTCAACATAACATTAAACCTGATCCGATACCATGTTGAACATTGAAACCAACTAGGTACTATGTTTTATTGTGAGATATTTATAGATTACTAAGTTTGACAAACTTAACGGACCGAAACCCGCCGATGGGCTTGAGCCCACCAGCCTAATCTCCTACTACCTAATAAGATTAAACATTTAAACACAGGAAACGTAGGCGTTCGTATGCCTATTACCCAGAGTTGATTGATACGAATCATACAAGAACACTTTATGGGTAAAAAGGGCAAATGGAGTATTCTACTACTGGCTCGATAGAACAAACTTTTATGATCCACATTCATGATATGAGGTAAATCCATACGCAAGTATATATGTATACACAGAGTCACACAGCTGTCGAGAGTCAAAAACTATTTATACCCCAAATCGTCAAATTTGCCATTCAACTTTCAAGTTGTATGATTGGGATGGCTTTAAATCATTAAGCAATGTTTGAACCCCATTTGTTAATCACAATCTAGCCTAATTCACCATGATATTATGAATCGCGTTATGGTAAATAGATTCACATGATAAAGTTCTACAATCTTAAGTTGTGTTTATTTTGTATTTGTGCCATAATCCCATTTAGTTACAAAGCAGGTAGATTTCACTCATGTTTGTGTCAAATTAATATTTTAGCTAAAAGAGGAATGGACTAAACCAACATGCATCAGTAGTAATCGATTCCCAAGTTCCAATTTTGGTTTAAAGCTCGACTTCTCCTGATAGACCTACGTACGCCCCAAAACTACAAGTATTGTGGTACGATACATAAGCATCCAAAACTTTGAAAGAACTAAATGATTTTCGACATCAAAATTTTGTTTTTCAATACAGTTAGTTTTACATTAGTTGTAGCTGATACCTCATCGGGGTTTAGACATGCTACTCGCAGTAAATGTTTCTTTCATCATCTCCAAAACTGCAATGTAAGGTTAAACAAAAAAGATATTAGGCATTTTAGTTTACATTACACTGAAGTTGCTAACAAGCAAACAAGCTCATCAGGATTGGTAATGGGTCAAAAAGGGTCATGTTGAATATCAGTTTAGACGGGACTGTCCATTTGGGCTGCCATGTCAACACTTCTTTGTGGCTATTACAAATTGTTAATGCATTAATCAAGATTATCGCCGTTCAAAAAAAAACAAGATTATAAAAATTATAATGTAAAATGAATTCTCTGAATTTTTTAATGAAACGAGTTCGGAGATTTTAAACATTTGTAAACACTTCGGCCAACTTTCGACCAGTTGACCCATTTGACCCGTTTCTTTATAAGCTAACCTTTTAAATCTGACATGTCTGACCCATGAGAAATAAACTACAACCTATGTAATTTGCACACAAGAAGAAAGCATAGACTATATGCTTACCTTATAAAAGAGGCAAGAGATGATATATACACCAAAAAATGATATCACATAATTCAATCATCTATGGAAGATAGCTTGTAAGAAGCTTCGGCCCGTGCTTCTTCCAACTTAGCAATGAGATCCTTCATGAACGGAGTAGTCGTTCCATGAGTGATGCGTAATACATCAAGTGCTTGTGTAAGGGATTTAATGGCTTCTTTTGTGTGCCCAAGTAACCTAGAAATTTTTAAAAAATATATATATAAATAAAAATTAAATTAAATAAAAAGTTGCATATATAGTTAAACAAGTTGGTAGTAAAAAACTAATTTGATGTGTCAATTACACATATTTACGAATCAGCTTATTCATCTTAACAAAAAATAACATAAGGAGCCTTCGTGCACTAAACATTATTTGCCATTTTTTGACATTCATTATCATTATATAGTATTATACTTTTTGTTTTATAAGGATTCTACACACCAATAACCCATTAAACTGTGACCTATATGGACAGGATTTTTTTGCAAAGACAACCACTAGGTTTCCTTAGTTCATGATCGACATAACCTGTGCTTAATACATAACCATGTTAACAAATTCTTTTGAAAATCAGTTTGGATAGAAAAACTTCATGTGCTTATTAAATAGCCATATTTCAACACAAATTTCACACTCGGACTTTAAACTTACGAATACACAACAAATGTCATTTCTGCTATTATTTCGTTTTTCATTTAAAGCTAGAAAGATTAAAGTTGAGGAAAACATATGTGACTTCAAATTGAGGATAACATTTTCATTCACAGAATACAGTCATGTGGTATACTCCTGTAATCAGATAATAAAATAGGTACCATTCAAGCTTTCCACAAGTATAATATTGCAGCCCTCGAAGAGGATGAATTTTGGGGTATACTCCTGTAATCAAATAATATACTCACATTACAGCAATTGCTTGAAAAATATGAACTTGAGAAATAACAATACAAAGTAGCAATGAAATCAGATATGATAGATGCAGTCATTGAAGAATTAATGCAGTCAATAAGATAACATACTTTCATAAACTGGAATGGTCAGTCTACAATATTCCAGCGCTTTCTTCCAATCTTGCAGCTCCATCAGTATCTGACATAAATATAACCACCAAATCAGAATATGAATGTAGATTAACAGAAATCAATTTGTGAAAGAAAAAGATAATATGGGCAGACAAAATTGAAGGGAATAATACACACAACATAATAGGAATAACTTTAAGTGCTGAACATAAATGGTTGAATGCTCTCAATGGAGCAAGAGTAAAGGTGTCAATGTCGACCAATAAACTTATCAATGGGCCGGTTCAAGTTATGTTATATCTCTGATGGGTCAACGAGGATAACACATGATTAGTTTAGAAGTGCATTTTAATGATAGAAACCTCCAAATCTTTTTATCCACAATGTTTGATTATTATGAGAATAGTATAACTTCCTTAATCAAATTTGAAACACTGGGATAGATATTATAATTTCAGAAAAAAGAACACAGCCCACATGAAAATTACCCTTGTTCACCTGTACCCAACCCACCCATTTTGCTACCTCTGGGATAGAGATTGAAAATGAAATGTGACATACCTTTAAGAGAGTTTCCCTGGTTCGCAACAGATTGATGGAAAAGGAATGACAAAGCTTCACTTGAAGTTTCTCAATTCTCAAGTACATCTCAAGAGCTTCCTTGGTATCTGAAATATAGTTAAGTTTTTCACTAGATAAATGAATATCAACTGCCAGCCTTCTTAACGTATATATTTATCCAAGTTACATCATAGGTGAGTAAACAATTAAATTTTTTTGCATAATAAACATTTAGGCTAAAGATTAGAGGATACGCGCAGAAGCAAGAGCTGCAGATGCCTGCTCTGCCACTGCTTTTTCTTCACCAGCAATCTTTAGTATTTCATCTTTGTCCCTTACAAGCCCACATTTTTGACATTTGAATCCTTTACTCTCTGCATAACAATATAAATAACATTATAAACACCACTAGAGACAAATTTCAGAGTCTCGGACGTTAAAGAGGTAAGTGATACCAGGATCACGAAGTAAGAAACCATCGCATGTGTGATTCTTGCATCTGTAACCTTCAAGAACTGCGCTTTCTTCAATATCTTCAGGCTGACCCTTCAATAGAGAGCCACAATGATAAAGCATTACATAAACATTCAACAAAACTTACAAGAGAAAGAGTGTTAAACGTTCAACAAAATTAGCATTTAGAAATACCAGTTTTATGCAGCGGGTACAACTGCAAGGGAAGAAGTACTGTTCCCTCAGAGCCTTTTGCCGAGTCATTGTGCTTCCTGCTGTCTCTATGTAACTTATTAAGACCTAAAGCAGAGAACCAAAACACAAGTGCTTTAGCATATGGAAAATTGGAACGCTGTGACAGGTAAATTAAAGATATGAACATTTAATTTGAGAAAAATGAGATATAAACAAGGCCTAATTCGGGACAGATAACAAAGTTAACCATGATACAGATTATTAAACAATCTCTGTCTACAAGATCAATGTTATCTCCTCAATACATAATCTCAGCTTAATCATGTTTGTCGTATATGTCATCATGTACTCCCTATTTTCTTTGAAATATTCCAAATAACAACTCTTAGAAGATTATACACTCCTGACTAATATTTCACACACTGATATGATGCCAAAAACATCTCTTTTTGACGTTATCTCTCATTCACGTTCTTGATTTTCAACTCCAACCATATTATGAATTCCAGTACCAGACACATCAGTAATTTCGGTTTCAGTCTTTCGTACAAGCTCAAGTGTTGGTAACTAAGATGACATACCTCACTGCCTTTCGGTATATGTTGCACAGCACGTACTGTTGCTATTCGTCCCTCGAATACCAGAACTGCATTTGGAGAGCAGCTGTAAGATTAAAACCATTTATAAGTCCATCTGAGTATAAAGTCCAAGGTGCATGTATCATTCCATGAAGTCACCTGTGATTTATAATGGAAATGACAGGATACAATCCGGTTCCCAATGGTATCAGCTCACTGTCACAGACTGTGTGTGCATTGCATGCTAGCTGTATGTGATTAAAAATCGGACCACATTCAAAAAAATATAGGTGTTAGACAAAAACGAAACACCCTACTCGGGATTAATTTATGCAGAGAATATATAAATCAAGGGGACAAAGGTGAAAATTAATATGTAAATTGGATGTTTAGGTAGTCAAAGAGTAGTTTTAAAACATTGTACCTTTGAGAAACTTTCTGCAATTTCTTTGATATCGAGACCAGGCCACTGGAGTATCACACTAACAAGACTTGCCATTTGTGCATACAACAACCTCTGCGTCTCTTCAACTTCTGAGATATCTTCATGAAATAATGTTAAAGAGAACAACCAAACTAGATAATTTCAAAATACAATTAACTGATAATGACATGCTAAACAAATATCACATATGAAGAAAATTAGAAAAAGGTGAAAACAGATACTATACAATAGGTTGAAAATAATCTTGTTGGTTATTGCTAGAGAACTTTACTACCAAATAGGTTTGTCTTCATTATTAAAAAGAAGAAAAAGCACACCCTTCGTAAATCTCAAAGTTTATGTTGATTAAGAGAATGAATTTTCTTAATTAGTTGTAAGAAATTGATAATTTCTTATAATTCCGTTGCACGGGCAAAATATACATTTAAAGAAGTAGTAGTTTGTTTAATCAGGTACATGAATAGCTTTGTTGTGCAATACTTCTAACAAACCTGCGTATATAGGTCCAGAAAGTAATCTTTTAAATGAGATATTTCAGTTCATAATGCATAATTGATAATTGCATATTAGCGTAACTTATTGAAAAGGGAATAGGGAAAAAAACATATTTCAGATATGCAAGGATACGAGATACTAAATCCTTCACCAGGTTGTAGTTGTCCATCGCAGTAGAAGGGATAACCTGGCAATTAGAAGAGGCGTATGAAAAAACGAAAAAAAATGTAACATGACTTCTACTTACTATCAACCAGTCTGGATACAGTTCACCTTATTTTACAGCATAAACAAAGCATTAATATTAAAAACCAATAATAAACATACTATGCAAAGAATTTCACCTTTTCATTCTGCAACTTCCTCCGGAGGTAAAGTTTAACCAACAAACGTATTGAAGGTGTAAGAGATCTTAATCTGTTTTTCTCTAGATGAGCAAGCAGCTGACATTCAAGACGATGCAGCTTCCAATCGGATTTCTAATATGACCACCAATGAAATCATATACCAAGAACATATATTATTAAGAAAATATGATATATGAAAGATGACATTATGAAACAAAGTATACCTGACATCTGCTCCCACAATACCATACGACAAGACAAGATGAGCATCTCTTTACATTACTTGATGTAAAGCACCAATCGCATCTCGATTCCACTGAAGTTTTGTTTGGTACAGAAACATAAGGTTCTTGGCTAAATACAATATCTCCTGTAATATATAAAAATAGAAAGAGACTGATCAACATTCATGTTATCATGTATACCAATAATGCGCATAATGTCAACCGAAAAACATAAATACAGACTAAACTGAAATAAGTTCTGGCTTCTACTAAAACAAGTATAGATAACTAGAGGTGCCAAGCTATTCCACGGTGCCTTACGAAATTCAACCGGTAGATGTGAAAATGGGTATATATGATTGGTAACAGATTAATAAGTACAAATATATGAAAACGTTGGGTAAAATGCGAACAAGTCCAAAGGTGGAAGTCGGCCCCGAAAGTGTGAGTGTTTACAACCTCCTATACTGCCTTATTTGAGACCTAGGATCATTATTTTAAGGGTTTTTTCAGCATAAAAACTTCTTTTACATTTGTCCCGTTTCAGTTAACATACCTTTTGTAACAATAGTTTATGTGATCATATTTAGTATATGTTGGCAACTCACCTGGAGAGAAATCTCGGCCGGTGAAGAGGCAGCGACCTTTATCTGGAAGTGTTGAAATTGAGAGACTATACTCACGTAACAGTACCCGCTGCAAATCTTCCATCATCAAAACCAGACAGCAGTAGCACGCACCTTAATTTGATCACGACCTAGCACAACAACCTTTTGGCCCAGGTACTATTTCACACCTAAAGAGAGTGTCACATAAGACATTCATTTTCTACCATTTGGTCCCCTGGTACTAAAACTTTACATTTAGGGAAAATTCCATATATACCCAAAATAAACATAATAATGCCATATTTACCCAAATGACAAGTTTTTAATGCATAAGTACAATGCTTTTAAAGCATGTGTTGGGGAAATATGGAATAATGATGTTTCTTTTGGGTATAATATGGAATTGCCCCTTACATTTAACACACTTTACTAATTACATTATGTTCCACGATTAAACTTTACGTAATGATGACGAACTTCCACTAAATAGAATCAAAACTAGGGCTTTCAATGTTACGGTGTCAATAATGGGCAATTTAATACTACAAATAAGTGTGTCAATAAGAAACAAGGTCACGTGAATACATTTAGGGGGGGAATTTGCACATATTTATACCCATTATTGATGCCAAACATTTCATGGATTTTGTTTCACTGGCAATGGCTTAAGGAGGCGTTTGTTTCGGCTTATATAGCCGGGTTCTGGCTTATTTGTTTTGGGCTTATGTCTCATAAGCTCTTTTTTTTTTTTTTTTTTTTTTTTTTTTTTTTTTTTTTTTTTTTTTTTTTTTTTTTTTTTTTTTTTTTTTNAAGCCAGATGAAGACGGGTGTGAAATGGGGTGGGTTTTTGTGAGGGTTTTACACTCAGTTTTCGCTCATAACTTCTGGAATTTGTGGAATGCGGGGAGTGTTTGGCTTATAACAAGTGCTTGGTTTAGCTTGGGATGGTAAATGAATTAAACAAAAAAAGGACATGGTTCAAAAATAATTTGGAATGGACCAAGTTCAACTCTCAGGGCCCGTTTGGTAACAGGTGTATCGCTGGGTATGGATTGAAAGAAAGGACAAAACCGTTGTTTGGTGCTTTCTTTTTTTTCTGACAAGAGGTATCGAATGATAGAATCTATTCCCTGGCAGGTTGGTGACTTTTTCATCATATCAACCAATAAGGTTCTAGTATTTATTTTGTGTCAATCTTTTGCTTTTCATTTTTTTTTAATAGACCACTCTACCAAATATAATAATTAATCGGGCCCTCAACTTATAATAAATAATTTAAATATTTTTTTTAATTTTCTCTCTCCTACTTTTCTTTCACACCTTTTCCAAATCCGAATCCAATTCCAATCCCACTTACAAACCAAACGGGACCTCAAAACTACATTTTTGAATTTTTTAAAGAGTATAATAGAAAGTTCGTCCTTTAACTTGTACTAAACCATCATGTTGAGTTTGAGAAAGAAAAAAATTGTCACCAGAGGTCGATATGTTTTTCATTACCCAAGATCCTTTTGACCGTTATCCTTCAGTAAATCTCCGTTATATACTGTCATGTTTGTTTTTACTATGAGGGCATAATGGTTAAATTTCATATATTAATCTATTTTGAGTAATTGTAAACCGCGTCTACCACACATATATGAGCTAATAAATTCATAATTCATCGCATAAGCTTAGCCAAACACCTCTTTTGAGGTTTCTTAAAATGCACAACAATGTTAATCGACATAAAAGTCTAAAAACTTTTATTAGCATTCGTTTATTAGAATTGTGCTTATACAAACTACTTCACATATGCTATTTGTTTCATAGACAACTTTTATATAAAAAATTTTTCAAAAAATGATTCTCTATAATTTTTAAAAATCAAATGTTATGAATAATTTATAAAAGTAATTATTGTATTTACCTTCCGTTTTATCTCCATCTACAGTTTTATTTTCAATTTCAACAAGAGTTATTTTTCCCGAACATACATTTAATGGGTTTAGATTATACATTTTCATAAGTATTTTTGTTAAATCAAAGACACTAAACAAACATTTTTTAGGACTGAAATTCATTCATCCATAAATGTACACTCAAACCAAACACTCCATAAATAGTAAGGGCCTGTTTGGTATGGGGTATTTAGTTGTGGGGATGGTTTCAAAGAAATAACAAATTGTTTGGTTAAAGATTTGGAAATCAAACAATGATACTAGAGTCATAGAATCATTCCTCATGTAGTTGGTGGTATTTGTCGGCCATTCATGTGGGGTCTATTATATCGTTTTATTTCATCCACACATTTTTAATAGTACTGTAACACATTTCTACCTTATCAAGTAATTAACGTGATTTTGTTTGACCATGTGATAAATTGCTATTTTTTTTTTTCATTTTTATAATATATGAAAATGGGTCATACTTGCTATAATACTATATAAAATCTATTTTACATTTTACAAAACAAAAAACATTAATACTATCAATCATTTTTATTTTTGTCAAACCAATCCCAAATTCAAATTCAATTCTAAACCCACTTACAAATCAAACGGGCCCTAAGATTCATTTTGTTCACATGACGCCTTCAAAAGATAATGTTTGTATCAGAACCGCCATAAAGCGCATGCATGAGATAACTTATTTGCTACATTCGAGACAAGACCTTCGACAATCGATGTTGTATTATTTTCAAGAGCTCAACTAGCTAAACTATGAGCAGCCACATTACCGAAACTTTACTAAACAAAAACAGATACTACACAATAGGTTGAGAATAATCTTGTTGGTTATTGCTAGAGAACCAAATAGGTTGAAAATAGTCTTACTTGACTCAATTATAAAGTTGCCTAATTATAGATGGTGTCTAACAAAATAACCCATCCTTTTAATGGGGTGAACAGGAAAATGACTTACTTGTTAAAAGAGTATCGTACCACATAACAACATATGTTTTTTTTATGAGAACAACACACAATGAAAAATCATGTGCAAGTTTAAATGTAACATTGTAATATTGGCGAACTCAAAAGTTTATAATAATACGAAGTTTAAAAATTGTTTTAAGGTAACAGTTTGTGAATCTTTAAAAAAGAAATATAAGTTTTAAAGAAGTATTTTAAAGTTGTTACTCATTTTCTAAATTTTTTAAGTTTAAGCAAAACTATCTTTACTATTTTCGAATAGGAATAAAAAGTTATAAAAGATACAAACTTTCAGGATAAAGAAATAAAAATCGCAACACTTCTAGATCATTCTTTTTGCCATATTTCACAAGCACATACGCTGGACACTTGGACTTATCCCCAACATTCGTATTTTTCAGCCCATTAGGGTTCTCCTTAACCAAAACACCACACCTACCCATTCCCCTTATATATACCCCCAAATCCTCAATTTTTTTATAAACATCTTCTGCTCATATATCTGCCTCCTTTTGCGTTTGGTTCATATCATTAGTTTAAACAGGGGAACCTTGGTCGAGGAGTATATGGTTTCTCAACTCAACCAGGTTGCCTTGTTTAAATCGATGCTTTGAACCATTTATTTTTTTTATTTTACGTAGTTAACAAAAGCCAATTTGCAGAGCAATTTCGCCTAAAATATTAATGACGAAAAATTGCATTGAAGGTTGGCCATAACAATAAGCGATTCTCCGTGCCTGTCAAATCTTTGATTTTGATCTTGGCCTCGAACAAGTCGCTACATTTTTTATATATTTTTAGAACTTTTATTTAGTTATTATTTAAAGGTTAATGAATTAAATTGGTAATACAGAGGTCGTTTGGTTAGTGGCTTTTAGGACTGATTTTATTTTAATGAAACACACATAAAGAAAAACACTTGTAATAACAGATATTTAGAGGGTTAGTATCGACTATATATCACCAAGACTAATTTATAATCTGATAACATCGGATTTGTTTTCAGAGAATTAGGCTTTTGAAAACACAAATATAGGGACTTGGAGTATTAGTTGTTCTATTTATGCCATGCGGCTGGTAGAGAGATGGTTTGAAGCCGAGTTGATAAAAACCTGTATTGAATCTTAGACTAATATGTATGTTTCCACTTTGATTTTTACAAGTATTATTTAATGTTGTTACCCAGTTTAATGGCTTTAGTTGGACTATCTGATTTTTTTATTCAAGGGTAAGGGTATGGTTTGCACAATGGGCTAGGGCCGGCCTTATATTTTAAGCCGAAAGATTAAACTTATAATTTTATAAAACTGATTGACGATTTAGTTGGAGAAACCACGTAAAAATATATCAAATTAATTAAACATATATTTTCAGCTTTTATATGATAATTAATTACTCCCTCCGTCCCATATTAAGTGTNCGCAACACTTCTAGATCATTCTTTTTGCCATATTTCACAAGCACATACGCTGGACACTTGGACTTATCCCCAACATTCGTATTTTTCAGCCCATTAGGGTTCTCCTTAACCAAAACACCACACCTACCCATTCCCCTTATATATACCCCCAAATCCTCAATTTTTTTATAAACATCTTCTGCTCATATATCTGCCTCCTTTTGCGTTTGGTTCATATCATTAGTTTAAACAGGGGAACCTTGGTCGAGGAGTATATGGTTTCTCAACTCAACCAGGTTGCCTTGTTTAAATCGATGCTTTGAACCATTTATTTTTTTTATTTTACGTAGTTAACAAAAGCCAATTTGCAGAGCAATTTCGCCTAAAATATTAATGACGAAAAATTGCATTGAAGGTTGGCCATAACAATAAGCGATTCTCCGTGCCTGTCAAATCTTTGATTTTGATCTTGGCCTCGAACAAGTCGCTACATTTTTTATATATTTTTAGAACTTTTATTTAGTTATTATTTAAAGGTTAATGAATTAAATTGGTAATACAGAGGTCGTTTGGTTAATGGCTTTTAGGACTGATTTTATTTTAATGAAACACACATAAAGAAAAACACTTGTAATAACAGATATTTAGAGGGTTAATATCGACTATATATCACCAAGACTAATTTATAATCTGATAACATCGGATTTGTTTTCAGAGAATTAGGCTTTTGAAAACACAAATATAGGGACTTGGAGTATTAGTTGTTCTATTTATGCCATGCGGCTGGTAGAGAGATGGTTTGAAGCCGAGTTGATAAAAACCTGTATTGAATCTTAGACTAATATGTATGTTTCCACTTTGATTTTTACAAGTATTATTTAATGTTGTTACCCAGTTTAATGGCTTTAGTTGGACTATCTGATTTTTTTTATTCAAGGGTAAAGGTATGGTTTGCGCAATGGGCTAGGGCCGGCCTTATATTTTAAGCCGAAAGATTAAACTTATAATTTTATAAAACTGATTGACGATTTAGTTGGAGCAGATGCTTATTAATGTAAAACCACGTAAAAATATATCAAATTAATTACACATATATTTTTTAATTACTCCGTATATTTTAAGGGTATTTAAGTAATTTAACTAACCATAAGCCTTTATAAGCCCCCTTTTTATAGGCTTATGACTTATTTTATAATCCATAAGCTTTTATAAGTCTGTGTGACAGACGAGACTTATTTTATAAATCGACTTATTTTAAAACCCAAGCCCCTATTCGCCCCCATAAGCCCTTCGCCAAAAGCCCAAATGTGTGTTTTTCAGATGTTTAATCCAATCTTCAAAATAGCGCGAGCTGTGATGGCATGACCAAACTTCACATTTTAAGGGTCAAAGTGAAGCTTTTGCGTTTTTAAAGCGTAGCAAAGACGATACAAAATATATTTATATGTTTATATTCTATTTCATATATATCGAATTTACAAAAAACGTTGTACATAATGAATAAGTTTAATAAATTATCCTAATATTCTTCATTTAAAAAAAAAAAAAAAAATTATTAGAGTTACATTAAAAAAAAATCGTCACGCCTTACTAGAGATGGCAAAAAAATCTGAATCCGATACTCGACCCCGATTTGACCGGGAATCCCCGAGTTGACCGGGTATGGGGATGGGGATGGGGAATCCCCATTACTCAAAAGCGGGTTTGGAGGCGGGGATGGTAATACCCTCGGGTCCCCGTACCCGTCCCCGAATATCTTTTATACATGAATAAAATTATATATGTATATAATATTTAAAATAATAGCAATTAATAGCTAATATACTCTTGTTAATGGTCGTTGTACCTTTGCATGTTGGATTAGTTCGCGNTTAAAAAAAAATCGTCACGCCTTACTAGAGATGGCAAAAAAATCTGAATCCGATACTCGACCCCGATTTGACCGGGAATCCCCGAGTTGACCGGGTATGGGGATGGGGATGGGGAATCCCCATTACTCAAAAGCGGGTTTGGAGGCGGGGATGGTAATACCCTCGGGTCCCCGTACCCGTCCCCGAATATCTTTTATACATGAATAAAATTATATATGTATATAATATTTAAAATAATAGCAATTAATAGCTAATATACTCTTGTTAATGGTCGTTGTACCTTTGCATGTTGGATTAGTTCGCGTTTTTGTTTCCAATTGTAGTCGATTTCGTACTTACGATAAGTCCCCGATAAGTCTTACTCTTTACTATGTTTTGTCGAATGCTTGAACTTAATCTAATGAATGAATTTTGTTTGCTTTTAGTATGGTTGCACTATTTAAAATCTATTTAAAATGTCAATTATGTAATGGGGAAAAATCCCGGATTCCCCATGGGGGATCCCCGTTCACCATTGGGGATGGGGATGGGGATGGGGATGCAATTGTGACCCCCGACGGGGATGGGGATGGGGATGGGGATGAGGATAACTATCTAACTTCGGGGATGGGGATGGTATCAACCATTCCCCGCATACCCGGCCCCGTTGCCATCTCTAAGCCTTACGCCTTGGTAGGGGTGTCCAAAAGAACCAAGGAACCGTACTGGTACCGAACTGTATATTAGAACCATGGTATAGTTCTTGGTTCCTAAAATTCCAAATTTTAGGTTCTCGGCCTCTCGGGACGGTTCGGGTCGGAACCGTCCGAGAGAGAGAGAGAGAGAGAGAGAGAACCAAAAAAGAAAAAAGAAAAAACCACCTACTTATTATTAAACTGTAACATAAAAAATCTAAAATTTAAAACACATAATAAAATTAAAACCCTAACTTTTAATCCATTCAAAGATCATCATCATCATCATTCATCAACATGAACGTAAGTTTATCTTGAAATCATTATCGTAAATTTGATACAACCTATAGTAATAGAAAAATCAAGTGACTTATATAATGCAATATGTGATGAATCTGTAGTTAACGAGTACTGATCACAATCATAGTGATATAATGGGTTGTCATTTGTTATGTGATATTGGAAGTATGAATGCATGTTTTGTCGTGACATTATATAAAAATATTGGTCAGTTGGTGTTGGCGTACCTCATGCTTTTTGATTCAATATAATGCGCAATATTTAATCAAGTATACTTGTGGAGGCATTGCTTTGCATCCAAGATTGGATAAGAAGGGAGAAAATGGAAATAAATGTGGATGAAATTATAGATCTTTTGAATGATGAAAACGTTGTTAAAGAGATGGAAGAAGCAGTACGAAGTTATAAAGGGAAACAATTGATGCAACATTAACTGTTTTTGGAGGTTTGAAACAAAATGCATATTCTTGATACTTTTGAATAAACATAAACTTATATTTTGAATTTTTTACATTTTGTGTTTATCTTTAATGTTATTTGAACAAAACTAATGGAAATTTGGAATAGTTTGCATTGTTGGAGACATTTTTGTGTATTTGTATTGTTATAGCATTATTAGCATGTCTTTTGACGACGAAAAAAATAAATTATTTAAACACTTACGTTCTTGTGGGAATTACCGAAAGTTCCCGTACCGGAACTGAACCTAAGAACTTGGGACGTTCTTGGTTCCACTTTTTTCATATTTTTGGTTCTCGGTTCTTTCGGGACGGTTCCGGTTCGGGACGGTTCCAGTACCATGGACACCCCTACGCCTTAGCGTGTCTTATCGCGCCTTTTCCCGTTTCAATTCATGCCATGCCTAGAGTTGACGCCTTGGTATATTTCGTAACGTGGAGATAATGCCTCACGCTTTAGCGACACCTTGGCGCAGTGGCGCTGCTATAGCACGTCTTTTAGAACCATGGTTTAATCAGAATACCTGATGAGTGCTCAAACACTCATCATTTTTGGTCAAATCCGAACTGCAAAAACATCTGAAAACACGCAAAAACGTATCAAAATGCAGAAAATATCCAAGGATCGTGTTTTATATGTCTCAAATGCAAAATGTTTGAAAACGAATGAAAAACGAACAAAGTTTGCATGTTTGGCAGTTTTAGTCCCCCAACTTTCAAAGATTGTCAAAATTAGTCCCTGGTCAAGTTATTTCAAAGAAAAGTCAACTTAAGTCCTTGGAAATTCAAAAATGTTCAATATTGATCCTTGGATAAAAGTTTTCACAAATTGGCAAACAAGGCCCCTCAACTTTATAAATTTGGCAAAAATGGTCCCTGGGGTTTTAAATTTTGGAAATATTGCATCTATGGTCCTTGGTTTATCAAATGTGGCAATAATGGTCCTTATAAATATTTTGGAAAAATTTCAAACCAGGCCCCTCAATTTCAGAATGTTACAAAATTGGTCCTTGTGATTAATTTACAAACCAAACGAGGCCCTTTTGTTACTAACCCAACAATACAACAACCCTTTATCCTAAACCCACCCAATCCAGTCCATGTACATCTTTGGCCCAATTCCACCACCAGCCCAAAACCCTTAATAATAAAATCCCCCGTTTTTATTTATCTTCCCTCCCAGTCAAACTCATGGTCAAACACCCTCCACCTTCTTCCTTCCCCACGTGGTCCTGTACTCTCTCCAATTCCACCATACCTCCACCTCAACCTCACCAATTCTTGTCCCCCCAACCTCAACTAAGCTCCAAAGTGCATTTATTGATTCTAAATTTCTCCAAGTTATCAGAAAAGTGGTTTGACAAAATTGGTGCCAAAAGCAGTTTCAAAGGCCAAGATTGTTTTAAAGTGATCCAAGGGCTGTGAATGGAAGTGGGAAATGCTCAGTGTACTCCACGAACCCTAGAAGTTCACTATAAGAAGAAAGAGAAGGAGAGAAGGAGGCGGAGTAGTTTTTACTTAGTAGTTTTAAACGTTTTCATGTAATCTTTCTTTTTAGCTGTAAAACTTATGTTAGACATGTAATTCTAAGTGTTTCAGTGTAGTTAAGATCCATTATAATCATCAGAATCCAGTTTTTTTTATAGCCGTTTGCTTCTGGACTAGCCAACTCTTAGATAAAACATAGTTATTATCTTTGGTGAGCTGATTACCAATTATGGTTTTCCAACTGCCTTTACCACAAGCCATAATCTTGCAGGCTAGCCGACTCTTCACTAATTAAAGATATTGTGAGTCGATTACCATACAATTTTTGGCAAATTGCAAGCCATAAACGGATTTGATATATCTTTACCAAGAGCCGTTTGTTCCTGGATTAGCCAATCCTTTTGTCGGTTAGAAATGGCGGACTGATAACCACAAAATTTTTGAAATAAAGTGATTTTTTTTTTAAATTTTTGGTTAGCTAGTTAAACTGCTTAATTTTGCTTATCTTCTTAGCTGTTTTTCAAAGTATTCCCCTGTGCACAGCAGACCCCCTCCACCACCACCACTTTGGTGGTTGATTGTTTTGGTCTTGCGTTGCCCCAGGACTGCACCGATAGCAAAATCACTTGCATCGCACATGAGCTCAAATGGCAAGTCCAAGTCGGGGGCAACAAGAATCGGTGCCTCAGTAAGCTTTTTCTTTAATGTTTCAAAAGCTTCGATGCACTCGGGTGAGAAGATAAAAGGAGCATCCTTCTCAAGGAGATGGGTCATAAGCCGGGCGATTTTGGAAAAATCTTGAATAAATCTACGATAAAAACCGGCATGACCCAAAAAGCTCCTAACACCCTTGACGGTAGTGGGATGAGGTAATTTTGCAATGACATCAACCTTAGCTCTGTCAACCTCAATCCCGTTCTTGGAAATCTTATGGCCGAGGACAATGCCCTCTTAACCATAAAGTGACTCTTCTCCCAGTTTAGACAAAGATTGGTGTCTTCACACCGTTTTAACATAGTGTCCAAATGGGAGAGACATGTCTGAAAGGAATCCCCAATGACCGAGAAGTCATCCATAAAGACCTCCATTGTTTTCCCGATCATGTCGGAAAATATGGCCATCATGCACCTTTGGAACGTGCCAGGAGCATTACATAAGCCAAAAGGCATACGTTTATAAGCAAATGTTCCATAAGGGCACGTAAAGGTGGTCTTCTCTTGATCCTGAGGATCAATGGGGATCTGAAAATAACCCGAGAAACCGTCGAGGAAACAATAGTACTCATTCCCCGCCAATCTCTCAAGCATTTGGTCCATGAAGGGTAGAGGAAAATGGTCTTTACGGGTGGCTTCATTCAATTTGCGATAGTCAATGCAGACTCGCCACCCAGTAACCAATCGAGTTGGAATCAACTCGTTATCTTCATTCGTGACAACAGTAATGCCACCCTTTTTCGGAACACAATGAATGGGACTAACCCAAGGACTATCTGAGATGGGATAAAGCAATCTGGCATCAAGAAGTTTTAGAACCTCTTGTTTGAAAACCTCATGAATTTTAGGATTTACCCGTCTCTGACGTTGGACTGCCGGTTTGAAGTCATCCTCCATTAAAATTTTGTGAGTACAAAATTCAGGGTTAATACCCTTGATGTCGGAGAGTTTCCAAGCAATTGCTTGCTTGTGTGACTTCAAGACCTTTATGAGAGTAGTCTTTTCCTCCTTACTCAAGTCCTTAGCAATTATGACGGGCAATTTATCATCACCCTCCAAAAATGCGTACTCGAGATGAGGAGGTAACTCCTTGAGTTCGACCTCGGGAAATTCATCAGTTTTCTCAACAGACTTGATTTCCTCGTTATGAAGTTCTACGGGAGGGAGGGGAGAAGAATTGTCCTGATTCAAAAATTTCTCAAGAAGAAGAAGATCTCCCTCCAGATCAATCTCATTGTTATCAATCCCATCTGGAACTGAATCACTTTTGAGAAAAGCCTTGACCTCTTCCAAAAGGAAATCGCTTCCCTCAAACGGAGTGAGAGAAAGGGAAGAGTCGGAAATGATAGGATGAGAAGACGGAGTGGAATCACCACCCGAAGAATTATGAACGTAACCAAGAACTTCTTGAGAGTACTCCTCTGAAGCAACATCAATGACATCTATTCGGTTAACCGATTCAGAGTCATAATTTGAGGAGTATCACGAAGTTTGATCGAGGTTAAAAGTGACGGCTTCATTACCCACACGTAATGTGATTTCTTGCTCGAATACATCAATGAGAGCACGACCCGTTCTCAGGAACCCTCTTCCAACAATGAGAGGAACCCGTGGATCAGCATCGAAATCGACAACCACGAAGTCAGCTGGAAGTTGGAACTTTCCTACTTTCACGAATACGTCCTCAACAATGCCAAGAAGACGAGATATTGAACGATCAGCAAGCTCAAGAGTCATGCATGTAGGAGTAAGTTCAGGAAGAGAAAGTTTCTTCCATACTGAATAAGGCATCAGGTTAATGCTTGCGCCAAGATCGGCCAAGGCAAAGCATTCAACCATCCCTGGAAATACACAAGGTAAGAGAAATTTTCCAGGGTCTCCAAGCTTCTCGGGAAGCTTCTTTAACAAAACTGCTGAGCAGTTCTTGTTAAGTGGAGTTTTAGCCATCTCAAACAGCTTTTCCTTGTTACTTAACAAGTGTTTGAGGGTGGATGCAAACTTGGGCATCAGAATGATAGCATCCGAGAAGCTTATGTCAAAGTGTAATTCTTGGAAAATTTGAAAGAATTTATCCATTTGATGTCTGGCTTTTTCTCGGAGCTTTTGTTCATTTAAGCGTGATGGGTAAGGAATAGAAGTTTTGGATTTAGGGGTCTCAACCGGAGTCACTGGAGGTTCAAAGACAACTCCTGGCTTGGGTTTTGTTTTTGGGACAACCTGAGGATGGACGTGTGCTGTACTTTGTGGGCTTGTAAATTGCACTTTGTCCTTTGTCGCCTCAGGTTCACGTTCCACTACCTTTGGAAGGGAGGAAGAAGAGGTAGTAGGAATCGCGGGTTCATCATATGAAGCACCACTTCTGGTTGTGATCGCCTTAGCATCGCCCCTCGGGTTAGCGATCATGTTGCTCGGAAGTTTTCCTGAGCCCGAGGGTCGATCATTTAAAGACTTCTTGATCTCAGAAATCTGGCTGACCAACAACTTGTTCATTCCCTCTTGGGATTTCATGAACTGTTTTAATAACTCATCAGATGATGGTCCAGTAGGTAATCAAGATGGCTTGAGTATTGGGTAGTGAAAATTTTGATCCTTCTGGTTTTGGATTGGACCTTGTTAGTGAAAGATTCCTTATTTTGTTTTAGTCCATGAATATATTCCCTGATTAAGGATTACACCTGGACCTTGGGTTTCCGGTTTTAAAAGTTTCCTTGGGTCTTGGGCAAACCTTGATTTTGGAACCCCTTGGTTCTGAATAGTGAACCATTACTTGATGTTATAATCTATCCTTGTTTTTGTTAACCTTGGTTTGTTTCGGTTTTGGTTTTGTACATTTTGTTACTAGTTTGACTATTTTGATTTAAAACCGGGATTGGTTACAGTCAGGGTAGGTGGGTTGGTTACGATAGTTCGGTGGTAGTTCCATCGGAGCCGAAATTGGTTACTTCAATGATTGGAAAAGGACCGGCTATCGCATTAGCTTCAATTAGGGTTACCTCGGTGGCGCATACAGTTGTAATGATCAATGAGGGCCACCACAAGTAACACAGACTTTCCACTTTTAACTTCAGCAGGAGAAGAAGTTTGTAGAAAAGAGACTTTCTTTGGTTAGAGAGAACCAAAGCTTGAATGGCTTCCGTGAGTTTGTCAATCTTAGCATCGGTGCTAGATTGACTCACGGGTGATGAAATAGAAGGACCAACACTCACTTGGGAAACAACCGGTTTGCTTCGTGTAGTGCGGACCTTAGATTTGTTCTCGATGATCGCTAAAGCTTCTTTTGTGGTTTTACTCAGGAAATTACCTCCCGCAGAGGCATTAAGAGAATCCTGATCAGCTTGGCTCACACCATTGTAGAAAGTGTCGAGTTGCATCAACTCGGAGAAACCAAGGTGAGGACACTTGCGAAGCAATTCTTTGAAACGATCCCATGACTCACTAAATGATTCATCAAATTTCTGAGTGAACTTGATGATCTCATTTTTAAGACTCGTGGTCTTGGAAGGAGGATAGAATTCATTCACAAATTTCTTAACCAAATCCTCCCATGTTTCAATAGAACGAGGGGGTTGTTTTTCAAGCCAAATCCGGGCTTGTCCCTCGAGGGAGAATGGGAAGAGAAGAAGTTTGATTGCTTCAGAAGGGACATTCTTGTATTTGATGGTAGATGTGATCTTGTTAAACCATCGAATATGAGCATGAGGATCATCCCGCTCAAAACCATAGAATTGACTTTGGGTTACAAGATTTAGTAACCCGGTTTTGAGCTCAAAACTATCAGCCACGATGGCTGGAACAACAATGGCATCTCCGTAACCCTCGATGGGTGCTTGGAGAAGCTCATTCATCGGAAGATCTGCCATGATGACAGAAGTGAGAGAAACAGTACGAATCTCAGATTCGACTGCGGGGGCAGAACGTCTACGTCGTCTTCGAGGAATTCTTACAAGCTCACGAAATGGGCTCGTAGACCTAGAAGAACGAGTGCGCATGCACTAGAAAACAACTCTAAAATTTCTTAGAGCTGCAAGAATTATGAAAAAGGAAGGAAGATTCTTTTTGGGTTTTACATGTTTTTAAAATTTGAAAAGATGATATTTTTGGCAATCGATCCGTCAAACGAACTAACTTCACGATTATTTTTGTTTTATATGAAAAATATACAATGGATAGATGATATACACAAGTTGTGTTTCAAGAACACGATACTGCAAAACGTTTAAGACACGCGACACGCCTCCCCGGCAGCGTCGCCAAAATTTGATTGGTCCTTAACGGTCAACTAAAGTCAACCAAGGGATTGGTCAACAAAAGTCAAACTAGAAAAGGCATAATGCACCAAGGAGAGTATAGGAGATCTTCCCGGGTCGTTATGTCCCGACGAAGCGTGAAATGGCGTTTAAAACGATTCTGAGATCAAGCGTTTATGAAACGATGATCGGTGAGAGATTGATTGAAATTAAACTTCAAAATTATGAATGAAAATGATAAACAAACACTACAAATGATCACTAGAAATCTGGAAACAATTACAAATATAAAAGTGTACGTTTACGTTTAATTAAACGTCTATGTACGAAAATAAAAGTGAAAATGGAAATCTATAAACACCTAGATAATGAAAAACATATTTTTACAATCCTAATGATAAAAGAAAATTTTGAGAAAAAGAAAAATATTTTTTTTTGACTTTTTAATTAATTATTATGAATTAATTAAGATTTAATTACTAATTAAAATTAACTAAAAATGAGATAAATAGGAAAACAACTTGGAAAAATGCAAAATTAATTTGGAGAAATCTAAAATATTATGAAACTAATTTTAAAACTGAAAATCTATTTTTAAGACTAATTATCTATTTTTAATTAATTAATTACTATTTAATTACTTATTAAACTAACTTAAATTGTAATAAATACTAAATGAAAAGTGAAAAATCTAGAAAAATTCCTAAAAATACTTTAAGTTACTGAGAATTTAAGAAAAATATAAAAACATATTGGTATTTAACAAAAATGTAAAAAGAAAAATTAAAAATTAAACTATATTAAATAGAAACTATCACTTAATTTAAAAATGATTATTTTTTGGATTTTCTTTTTGAAACTTGATTATACACTAAAAACTAACAACTTTTACAAAAACAACATTTTCAGAGCTTAAAATTTAGCAATTTAGTCACTAAAATGTTTGACAGTTGATTTTTATTGACCAAAATGAGAAATAAGCCTAAATGAGCTTAAGTGGGGTCCACAGTGGTGGAATCTGATTCAATTGAGTTACCTGGACAAGTTTAAGCTAAATTCACTCAAATAAGCAAGCTGAATAAGCCAAGAGACCAAAATAAGCATTTTCTTATTTGGAGTCTGAGACAGAAATGGGACACACTTTTGGAGTGATTTCAAGTGGGGTCCACAGGGTCTAAGGTCAAATTATTGGTCAAAACTTGAAGCTTGCCAGGAGGGGGGGTTGGGAGAACCCAAAGTGAGTCAGTGAGACCCACTGAGGTGGCCACAATCAACCACCAAAGTGGTGGTGGTGGAGGGGGTCTGCTGTGCACAGGGGAATACTTTGAAAAACAGCTAAGAAGATAAGCAAAATTAAGCAGTTTAACTAGCTAACCAAAAATTAAAAAAAAAATCACTTTATTTCAAAATTTTTGTGGTTATCAGTCCGCCATGTCTAACCGACAAAAGGATTGGCTAATCCAGGAGCAAACGGCTCTTGGTAAAGATATATCAAATCCGTTTATGGCTTGCAATTTGCCAAAAATTGTATGGTAATCGACTCACCATATCTTTAATTAGTGAAGAGTCGGCTAGCCCGCAAGATTATGGCTTGTGGTAAAGGCAGTTGGAAAACCATAATTAGTAATCAGCTCACCAAAGATAATAACTATGTTTTATCTAAGAGTTGGCTAGTCCAGAAGCAAACGGCTTCTGGTAAAGACTTATCAAACCCGTTGAAAGCTGGTGATTTGCTCAAAATCATATGGTGATCGTTGTACCATGGTTCTTACTTGAACGAAAACATTTGGCTACTCCAGAAGTGATGGCTTTTGGTAAAGAGATTAAAATCCATCAAGCTTTCATAAAAGATTGCTAGGGACTAGCAATAGTTTAGTGTGGGGGATTGATGAGTGCTCAAACACTCATCATTTTTGGTCAAATCCGAACTGCAAAAACATCTGAAAACACGCAAAAACGCATCAAAATGCAGAAAATATCCAAGGATC
>LBNU01024255.1:27128-40490 GCA_014162995.1 Artemisia annua | reverse complement strand
TCCTAAATTATGACCATGACAACTTCGAAGCAAATCTTTCATGCGAAGCTAAGCTTCCACAAGAGATTCAATAGGATTTTGTGTGAAAGCACGGATTTCTCCCATTAGTCTATCATACATGGCAGGTGGAAAGAATCGGCTTACAAAAACTTGCCTCATCGCCTCCTAATTATTGATAGTTCCTGGGGTTAATTCGTTATACCATACTTTGGCATCTCCGGCGAGTGATGATGGAAAAAGTTTGAGCTTAATAGCATCGACATTGGTATCTCCATAACGAAACATGCCACAAATTTCAATGAATTCGGCAATGTGTTTATGCGGATCGGTACGCGAACGGCCATCAAATTGATGGTCTTTGATCATAGAAAGATGGTGACCTTTAATGGTAAAGTTTTCGCCAAGGTCTGCGACAACAATAGTAGCTCCAGGAGTGGGTGCTACGGTTCGATTGGCGGCCCACATGGGTTGATTGTCAGCCATGGGTATTGGTTTAAAAAGATCGGAAATCGGATGTTCGTCGGAAAGATTATCAAACCAATTAAGAATAGATGAAGATCTCTTCTTACGAAACAAACTTTCGGGATTAGATAAAGGTGTACTAAGCTTTTTAGTAGTGGAACGAGTGTTCATACAACTACCAAGAGAATCGAGGCAATTACCTAAACAAAAGAACTAAGAAAAATAATTTTATTTATCAACACACCACAACTTCTTCACAACTTGAGCACACCACGACTTCGTCACTACTTCTTCACAACACGACTTCTTCACTACTTCACTACTTCACTACTTAATCTTCACCGCTACCCTACTTCTATTCACAACTAACACACCTAGAACTACTTACAATGATCACAACACAACTACACAAGTACTATACACAGTATACCCAACCAATATACAATACTTCTTGAACTTGAGGTTGAAGGAGTATTCTTCTTTTGCACTTTGGATGATGAGGGATTGAATTACTTGAAACAAGGATTAGTAATCTAATAAACAAAGGGTTTTGGAAGATGTTTAGAGAGATTTTAGATCTGAAATTTTTGTGCAAAAGGTGAGGAAAAATACCAGATTTAAGGTGGTATTTATAAGGGAAAAATTCTGACAAAATCTGACACAGGAGCGTGCCGGTCCCCTTAATTCATGGCCGGTCCCCTTAAAATTAAGGGGACCGCCCTTATAATTAAGGGGGCCGGCCTACTGTAACGGCCAGATTTTTTTGTCTTTAGTGGGGAAAGTTTATTTGGTGAAAAACTAACTGATTTTTGTTAAAAATTTGAATTCATATATTTAGTATGATTAAAACATTTTTCTTTATTACCAAAATTGTTTTTCAAAAATATATAATATGTTTATATAATTAAATAAACTTTGTAGTAATTAATTAAATACCCCTTTGATCATGAGATGTATTAAGCACTTGTTTATTCATACCTTAAGTGATTAAGTTGGATGTAGTGATATAATGCTTCCTTTTAGGGATGTACACCACATTTCCTATCATAATTCCCTCCACCGTTTCATCTATGTTTTCCAATGTAACTTTTTCCCATGCTCTAGGAAGAGCATCATAGATAAAACCATTATTATGTGCCCAAGGAACCATTCCCTTGTGTGGAGCCATGAATGTGATAGCTTCATATTCAGATTCGGATTGAATTTCTTCATTAAAAATCATGTTTAATTGCTCTTTATCATAATAGAGTTTAATTCGGTGCCCATTTACAATGAAACTTCCACCATGTTTGTCGTAAAGTTCAACATAACCTGATGGAAATCCATGTTTCACTACAAATGGTCCGAACCATTTTGGCTTGTGTTTCGGAGCTTTAAACTTGTATTTCATATTGAAGAGCAGAATTTATCTCCAGCTTTGAATTGTTTTCGAATTCTAAGCTTTCTATCGTGGTAAGCTTTGGTTCTTGCTTTGTATAGCTTGGAGTTCTCATAAGCTTGAAGTCTTAACTCATCAAGTTCATGCAATTGCAAAAATTTATTTTCTCTAGCTATTTTTAGATCAGGATTACAGCTTCTTAGTGCCCAGTAAGCACGGTGTTCGAGTTCGAACGGCAAATGACAGGTTTTCCCATACAAGAGTCTGTATGGTGTTGTACCAATTGGTGTCTTATACGCCGTACGAAATGCCCATAGAGCGTCATCTAATTTTCTTGACCAAACGGCAGGATTGTCCTTAACCGTTTTTTCAAGTATTCTTTTTAAAGCTCTATTGATATTTTCGACTTGACCACTAGTTTGTGGATGATAAGCTGTAGCAAAACGATGATGAACTCCATATCGTTTCATTACTTTCTCCATTTGTTTATTGTAGAAATGGGATCCTCTATCGCTTATTAAAGCTTTAGGGATTCCATAGCGAGCGAAAAGCTTTTTGAGAAAGTTGACAACAACTCGTGCATCGTTAGTAGGAAGAGCTTCAGCTTCAGCCCATTTGGAAACATAATCGATTGCAACGAGGATATATTCGTATTTGTGTGATTTAGGGAAGGGTCCCATAAAATCAATTCCCCAAACATCGAATATTTCGCAGACTTGAATGTTCTTTTGAGGCATTTCGTCTCTACGAGAAAGGTTACCGGATTTTTGGCACGCATCGCAGTTTTGAACGAGAGTATATGCTTCTTTGAAAATTGTAGGCCAATAGAATCTAGCATCAAAAACTATTTTAGCTGTAGTTGAAGGACCATAATGTCCCCCAGTTGGGCCATGATGACATTCATCAAGAATTTTTCTTGTTTCGGCACGCGAAACACATCTTCGGATCATTCCATCCTTGCACATTTTAAAAAGGTAAGGTTTTTCCCAATAATAGTGTTTTAGTTCTGAAAAGAACTTACTACATTGGTAGTGACTCATCCCTTTTTTAAGAATATCTCCTGCGAGATAATTTGCGTAGTCTGCAAACCATGGTACTTCCTCATCATCATCTTTATCTATCGTTATGAGAGTTTCATCTGGAAAATAATCGTTAATTTCATTTTCTTTTAATTCTCCCAAATTCGGATTCTCGAGACGTGACAAATGATCAGCTGCAAGAGTTTTTGCTCCTTTCTTATCTTTTATTTCGATATCGAACTCTTGGAGTAGTAAAATCCATCTGATAAGACGCGGTTTTGCATCTTGTTTGGTAAACAGATATTTGAGTGCTGAATGATCTGTAAAAACTATCGTTTTTGAAAGCACGAGATAAGATCTGAATTTGTCGAATGCAAAAACTACGGCTAACAATTCCTTTTCTGTAACCGTATAGTTTTGTTGAGCGTTGTTGAGTGTTTTACTAGCGAAGTATATAGGACGAAAATGTTTTCCTTCACGTTGTCCTAAAACAGCTCCAACAACGAAATGCTTGCATCACACATAAGGTCAAATGGTAGTGACCAATTAGGTGCAACCATAATTGGGGCACTAGTCAATTGACTTTTCAATGTTTCGAAAGCTTTAATGCAGTCTGCATTGAAATCAAATACAGAATCCTTTTCTAAAAGTTTAGTCATAGGACGCGATATTTTTGAAAAATCTTTGATGAAACGGTGGTAAAAACCGGCATGTCCTAGAAAACTTCTAACGGCTTTAACGTTAGTTGGTGGTGGTAATTTGGTGATAACATCTATTTTTGCTTTGTCTACTTCCATTCCTGAACTTGATATTTTGTGGGAGAGAGATCCTCTCAAGTTGTGTTATACAACTTGAGTCAAGTTAGACAATTGTGAGCCATTGGATTTCATCCAATGGCTCAAATCAAAATAACTTCTTTTGATTTGAGCCATTTGATCAAATCCAATGGCTCATAATTCCCTAACTTGACTCAAGTTATCCTCTTAACTTTAGAGGATCTCTATCCTATTTTGTGTCCTAGCACAATTCCTTCAGTCACCATGAAATGACATTTTTCCCAATTAAGAACTAGATGTGCAGCTTCACATCTCTCAAGCATTTTATCGAGATTGGAAAGACAAGTTTCAAAAGAATCACCAAAAACAGAGAAGTCATCCATGAAAACTTCCATAGATGTCTCGAGCATGTCTTGGAATATTGGGATCATACACCTTTGAAAGGTAGCAGGTGCATTACAGAGACCAAAGGGCATACGCCGATAAGCGTAAGTTCCAAAAGGACATGTAAATGTGGTTTTCTCTTGATCGGCTAGATCGATAGGAATTTGGAAATATCCCGAAAAACCATTAAGGAAGCAAAAGTATTTGTTCCCTGCTAATCTTTCGAGCATCTGATCCATCAATGGTAGAGGAAAATGATCTTTCCTGGTGGCTTTGTTAAGTTTTCTGTAATTAATACATACTCGCCATCCAGTGACAGTTCTAGTAGGAACTAATTCATTCCTTTCGTTGGTCACTACGGTCATTCCTCCTTTCTTTGGACTCACCCATGGACTATCTTCGATAGGATAAATAATTCCTGCGTCAAGAAGTTTGATGATTTCCTTCTTAACAACTTCTTTCATATTGGGGTTGAGTCGATGTTGTCTTTCTACAACGGGTTTAGTACCTTCTTCACAATTGATTTTGTGTTTGCAAAAATCTGTGCTAATTCCTGGGATATCAGAAGTTTTCCACGCAAAAGCGCGTTTATGCTTCTTAAGAACAGAAACGAGTCTTTCTTTTTGATTTGTTTCGAGCAACTACAATATGACTACTGGAATGAGTGAATTTCCTTCTAAGTAGGCGTATTCGAGGTTATTGGGAAGCGGTTTAAGTTCCAAATCAGTGGGTGGTTCTTCTATAGATGATTTGATTTTCATTTGATCTTTTTCAGTAATATCTTCAAATTTCTCTTCTTTCTCTTCTTCTTCTACTTCGAATTTTACTTCCATGAATTCCTCAAATTCTTTATCAGAATCTGTTTCACTGATCTTTTCGGAAGTAGTCATGAATGGTTTCGAATCGTCAAGTAATGCATCCAACTCTTCTTCAGTGACTTCATCAATTACATCGATGTTATAGCATGTGTCATCACTGGAATTTGGATATTTCATCGCTTTGTCGATTAAGAAGGTGATTCGATCTTCTCCTACTCCAAGATTGAGTTCTCTACCTTTGACTTTGATCATGGCATCAGCGGTGTTTAAGAAAGGTCTTCCTAAGATTAAGAGTACTCGACTATCTTCCTCCATTTCTAAAATGACCAAATCCACAGGAAAAACAAATTTACCAACTTGAACGAGCATATTATCAGCAACCCAAACAGGATATTGGTATGTATGGTTGGCAAATCTTATACTCATCTTAGTAGGTTTCAATGTATTGATGGAAAGTTTAGAATACAACGAATAGGGCATCAAATTGATACTTGCACCTAGATCGGCTAAAGCATCACATCTGATGTTGTTTCCTAATGTACAGGGTATAAGAAAACTTTCGGGATCTCCGAGTTTTGGTGGAATTTTATTTTGAATGATAGCAGAGTGTGGAAAACTATAAGGGGGGTTGAATAGTTTTACGTCTTATTAATTTACAAAAACTTTGTCCATGAAAACACCAATTCGAATTTTATATATCACCAAGAGACTTGCACAATTATAAACTACGATATCAACAAGTATATGATATGACAAATATGAAAGTAAGTAAATAAGTAAAGAGATAGAGTTGGAAAAATGGCACCGTGAGACAAAGGATTTATAGTGGTTCGGCTACGAATCTCCTCTTTGTCCTACTCCACTCCCCGAGCACCTAACTCGGGAGTTTTCTTCACTATGTCAACAAGCTCCCTTATGGCAGAGAAAACCTTACACAACTTTTGCTTACACCGGCTTAACGACACAAAGCTAAATGTCGGGTCCTAATCCTAGCTAGACCCAGTCTCACAACACACCACAACTTCTTCACAACTTGAGCACACCACGACTTCGTCACTACTTCTTCACAACACAACTTCTTCACTACTACACTACTTCACTACTTAATCTTCACAGCTACCCTACTTCTATTCACAACTAACACACCTAGAAATACTTACAATGATCACAACACAACTACACAAGTACTATACACAGTATACACAACCAATATACAATACTTCTTGAACTTGAGGTTGAAGGAGTATTCTTCTTTTGCACTTTGGATGATGATGGATGATGAGGGATTGAATCACTTGAAACAAGGATTAGTAATCTAATAAACAAAGGGTTTTGGAAGATGTTTAGAGAGATTTTAGATCTGAAATTTTCGTGCAAAAGGTGAGGAAAAATACCAGATTTAAGGTGGTATTTATAAGGGAAAAATTCTGACAAAATCTGACACAGGAGCGTGCCGGTCCCCTTAATTCATGGCCGGTACCCTTAAAATTAAGGGGACCGCCCTAATAATTAAGGGGGCCGGCCTACTGTAACGGCCAGATTTTTTTGTCTTTAGTGGGGAAAGTTTATTTGGTGAAAAACTAACTGATTTTTGTTAAAAATTTGAATTCATATATTTAGTATGATTAAAACATTTTTCTTTATTATCAAAATTGTTTTTCAAAAATATATAATATGTTTATATAATTAAATAAACTTTGTAGTAATTAATTAAATACCCCTTTGATCATGAGATGTATTAAGCACTTGTTTATTCCTACCTTAAGTGATTAAGTTGGATGTAGTGATATAAACTAGCTAAATACTTGTTTACGTAGTAATCTTACGTTTAATGATTTTACATTTTGTGATCGTCAAAACGTAGAGATATCGAAAAATATAAATAACGTTTTTATGCATTATTTATGTCACAATTCTCCCCCTTTTTGATGATTACAAAATCTAAACTCATTAACCGAAAATTAGTATATATACAAGTATTAGTATGAGTTTATATCAATTCTCCCCCTTTTTGTTAGCATCAAAAAGGTTTATCCCGATTAACTTGGAGCTCCCCCTTGATGTATACTCCCCCTCGTTTTGAGGTCATAAGAAATAATCGAGATATGGAATGCTTGCAAAAATATTTAGATAGCACAACATGTATATATAGAATGCATACATATAAAGCAAAGCATATAAGGCAAGACAATAGATTATAAATCATGGTAATAATAAAAGCATTCATTAATAAATTTATTACAAAAGGATTATGCTAAACACATAATCTCTAGTACATGAGCATACATGTATGCTTTTCTTAGGAAACTACACTAAGAAAGTACTTGAGTTGCCATCATGAGAGGTCTTGCATGGGTAACAAAATGTTGTTTGGTGATTTATAGAGGAGTCATGGCGGATGCTTTTAATGGTTTTGTGGTGGTGGATATGGGATGGAAGGATTGTGATTGTATCGAGCTAATGGAGGTAATGGGTGAGGTCGAGTGAGGGGATATTCAATCCATGAAATATCTTGACTCAAGTCAAGAAGTTGTTTTTGTAGAAAGTAGCAACAAGGACAATAGTAGGTGTGGTTGGTGACTTGATCCAAATTGAGTGGGTGAGGTAAGTAATTTGAATATGGAGATGATGGAGGTTTGTCTTTGTTGCATTGTGCAAGATGCATTGCATTGAGATCACTAAGATCACGAATGACATTGAGATCTCCATGGAGTTTTTGCTCTTCTGTGGCTTTTTGGAATAGATGAGGTGGTTTAGTTGGTGTTGTGTAGTTGGATGGGAAGATATTTGGGTTGTGATTGGATGATTGACCATAATTGTATGGATCATTATAGTTGAATGAGGGTATGATGGGGTTTTGACCCGGATTATATGGATTGTAATAAGGCTCAAAGGAATGACCTTGAGGATTTGGATTGAATTTTGGGAAGTAAATGGTTGGAGGTATTGATGGTTGCTCGACTCCATTTGATGTGATGGTATTGTTGTGAGGGCTTGTTTTTCTTTTCCAAGTGGATTTTTCACCCATCTTTGCAAGCCTTGAGGCTATGGGTTTTGGTTTGTTGGGAGTAGTCATGATGGAGTGAATGAGCATTTATGATGGTGAATGGTATTTATAGTGTGGTGAATTTGTGTTTATGGAAGGTGAATATGTGTTTAATTTGGTTGATAAAAGGTGTTTGTGAATTCAGGGAAATGAGGAACCAAAACAGGGTGAAATGGGCTGAAAAACAGAAAGCAAACAGGAAACCTCGAGCTACAGATGGCCGGCCCCCTTAATTCCTTGTCGGTCCCCTTAATTTTAAGGGGACCGCCCCTTTAATTTAAGGGGGCCGCCCTTATCTGACGTTCTAGGTTGCCTGGTTTGGGTTTTTGGCAAAGTATTTTCAGAAAGGTGTTTGTTTTGGGGAATACCAACTCTTTAGGCAATTAGGCAAGTATTTTCATTGTCTAATTTTCATGAAAAGCACACATGCTAGCAATTAATCATATAAACATAATTAAGCATAATTAAGCATGCAAATAAAGCTAATAAGCAATTAAGCATATAGAATATATAAATATAATCAAGCATGCATTTAAAGCAAATCAACAATTAAGTAACAAAGGTACACTAAGGCAACTAATCTAAGAATAAAGGCACCTATTAGTGGCTAACTAGTGATGGAACAAAAGTGACTATGAAGTTCTTGATTTTGTTCTAGTGTGTGCCTAAATGAAACAAATGTGGAGTAAAGATTGCTTCTTAAAAACAAATGATCTTGAGAAACAATCTTTAGTCTCCTTGAATTAAATTTTCTCACTTCTAAATGTTATATATAAGTATACATTAGATTATATACTCATAAACAACTAGAGTAAGACAATTATGCATGATTTTAGAAAAACGTTTTTATTTTTATTCAACAGTGAGTTTTCCTAATCGTGAGAATGTTTTGGAAAGGAATTGAGGTTTTTATTGAAAGTATAATTATGCAAATAAAATATCTCAATTCTTCATTTTGTGCAAAACAGAATCCTAAACTCAGATTTTGGAGGAAAATAATGAAAACACAGAAACTTTCACCATCAGATGGTCGGCCCCCTTAAATAGAGGCCGGACCCCTTAATTTTAAGGGGGCCGCCCTTATATATTTAAGGGGTCCGCCCATCTGACACTTAAAAGTGTCCAGAATTTTGAAATTTCAGAAAGTTTTGGTTTTTCAAGAAAATTCAATCAATTTGTTCCATCATTCCTAATCCTAAACGCAAGTGGTTAAATGATTCACGCTTAAGGGGCTTAGTGAATATGTCGGCAATGTTATCTTCCGAGGCTACCTTTTCGATAGTGATGTTTCCTTTTTGTACGTTATCCCTAAGGAAGTGATGGCATATTTCTATATGTTTAGTCCTAGAGTGTTGAACGGGATTCTTACTCAAGTCTATAGCTCCTTTGTTATCGCACATAATGGGGATATTTTCTAACCTAATGCCATAGTCTACGAGAGCTTGTTTCATCCATAGTGCTTGTTGACATGCCTTTCCAGCGCTTACGTATTTGGCTTCAGTTGTAGAAATAGCAAGAGCGGTTTACTTCTTCGAAAACCAAGATGTTAAACAACATCCCATAAACGTGCAAATACCGCTAGTGCTCTTTCTATCTACGTAGTCTCCCGCATGATCCGAATCCGCATAGACAATTGTTTCTATGCCGGATCCCTTAGGATACCATAATCCTAAGTGTATAGTGCCTTTAATGTATCAGAAGATACGCTTAACCGCTTATAGGTGAGAGGTTTTGGGATCCTCTTGAAAGCGAGCACAAAGGCAAACACTATACAGGATATCGGGTCTACTTGCCGTTAAGTATAGTAGACTTCCTATCATTCCTCTATACTTAGTATTATCTACGGACTCACCCTCTTCATCTCTTGTGAGTTTAATTTCCGTAGACATAGGTGTCTTAAGTGGTTTAGAGTCCTATAGGCCAAATTTTTTAAGCATTTCCTTAATGTACTTAGACTGGTTAAAGAATATTTCGTCTTCTAGTTGTTTTATTTGTAGTCCTAAGAAGAAGTTTAGTTCTCCCATCATACTCATCTCAAACTCATCATGCATGATTTTGGCAAATTCATCACACATTTCTTGACAAGTTGAGCCAAATATAATGTCATCGACATATATTTGAACAATGATAATATGAGGGTCACTTCTTTTAGTGAAGAGAGTGTTATCTACCATTCCCATGGAATAATTATGTTTAACCAAGAATGCCTTTAGTCTATCATACCAAGCCTTTGGAGCTTGCTTAAGACCATATAAAGCTTTCTTTAGTTTGTAAACATAATCAGGTTTTGAAAGTCAATGAATCCTGGAGGTTGTACCACATATACCTCCTCATTGATAAAACCGTTAAGGAATGCACTCTTCACGTCCATTTGGTATAACCTAAAGTCTAGGGCGCAAGCATAAGCTAAAAGGATTCTAATGGATTCTAATCTAGCTACGGGGGCATAGGTTTCGTCATAATCAATTCCTTCTTTTTGATTATAACCTTAGGCGACTAACCTAGCTTTGTTCCTAGTAACTATTCCATTCTCATCTAGTTTATTCCTAAATACCCACTTAGTTCCAATTATAGTCACATTCCTAGGATTCGGTACTAATTCCCAAACATCATTTGTTTTGAATTGATTTAATTCTTCTTGCATAGCCATAATCCAACTTTCATCCTTTAAGGCTTCATTTATGTTCTTAGGCTCTATTGTTGACACAAAACAAAAGAAGTTATTTTTGTCTTGCGCTTGTGATCTAAGTGTTCGTTGGTTTAGGTGACGTATGATGTTGTCTAATGGGTGTGACCTAGATTCCTTAATATTTACAACTTCGTTTTCTTCTAAATTTTCTTCCTTAATATCATTTCCTACGGGTTTTGTTTTACTAACCTCAATATCATCTTCCTCTATAACATCATCATCTTCTAAGGGCAATGTCCTAGGTGGTGGAGGAGTTTTGTCGAAGGTTACGTTTAATGCTTCTTCTACTTTCATAGTATCTTTATTTAAGACTATATATGCTTTACTATTTTGCGAGTATCCTAGAAAAATTCCTTCATTTGACTTAGGGTCGAACTTAGTGAGATAATCCTTAGTGTTGAGAATGAAACATTTACTTCCGAATACCTTAAAGTAGCCTATGTTTGGTTTTCTACTCTTAGTAGCTCATAAGGAGTTTTTCCTAGTATTCGTCTAATGGACACCCTATTAAATATATATGTTGAAGTATCTACGGCATGGCACCGAAACTTTTGTGGGGTAGATTGTTCATTTAACATAGTTCTACTCATTTGTAAAGTCCTATTTTTCCTTTCTACTACTCCATTTGATTGAGGTGTTCGTGGGGCGGAAAAGTTGTGAGATATTCCATTTAAGTCACAATATTTTCCGAATTGTACATCGTTATCAAATTCCCTACCATGGTCCGTCCTAATTGAAACTATAGTGCATCCTAGCTTATTTTGTACTACCTCCGTCCCTAAATAAATGTCCACTATTGACTTTCAAAGTCTTCCTTTTTAAACTTTGACCTCAAATTATTTTATTTGTGTTATGTAATACTTGATGTAAAATATATGAATGGATTGAGTTTTAAATGCATTTTTATTAGTATAATCTTCATTATGTATATAACACAAATGAAATCATTTGATGTCAAAGATCTAAAAAGAAGACTTTAAAAGTCAATGGTGGACATTTATTTAGGGACGGAGGGAGTATCATTTTACTAAAGGTCTCAAATTTTTCAAAAGCTTCGGTCTTATCGCTTAGAAACCTAGTCCACGTGTATCGTGAATAGTCATCTACTATAAGTAACGTGTAGCGATTGCCACCGTAGCTCCGCACCGCGGATGGACCGAAGAGGTCCATATGAAGTAGTTCTAAGCATCTAGTGGTGGATACTATATTCTTAGCTTTATGACTAGCGTGTGCTTGTTTTCCTATTTTACAGGCATCGCAAAAGCGTTTATTATATTTAAGGCTAGGAAAGTTTCTAACTAGTTCCTTAGACACCAATGATTGGATTTGTTGCATGTTTGCATGACCTAATCTCCTATGCCACAAAGTGGATTTTTCGTCTAGGGTCGCTAGGCATATCCTATCTTCCAATTTATCTCCTAGTTTCATGACATATACGCCGCCTTTCCTAATTCCTCTACCTATGACTTTATCATCCTTACTAATTTTACTATTCTTATCGGTAAAGGTAACCCTACACTTATTGTCACATATTTGTCCTACACTAAGCAAGTTATATGTTAAATTATCTACATGCTCAACATTTTCAATAGTTAGGGAGTCTTGAGAGATCGTACCTTTGCCTATGATTTTTGCACGACGATCACTACCAAAAATAACATTACCTCCATTGTAGGCTTTGTATGTAGAGAATAGCTTGCGATTCCCCGTCATGTGTCTTGAGCACCCGCTATCCTTTACCCATTCTTCGGGCTCCAAATTTATTCCTAGACAAATTTCATTAGATGCTTGAGCGACTAAGCATTCTCCTTTGGTCTTTTTGTCTTCATCATCAACTCTTTTTCTTCGTGTTGTTTTCCTTTTATCTTGTGTTCTTTGTCGCTTTTTAATGAGTCTTTTAAATTCTTTGACAACCTTTGCATATTCTTCATCTTCACTTTCGGAACTAGAATCGTCATCTTCATCGTCCCTTAGTTCCTTCTTGGTTGACATCTCTTCATAGTCTTCTTGTTCATCCTTGCTCATGTTGTTTTCGGCATCATTACCTACATATAAGACGCTTGAACTAGTAGCACTTGTACTTACTTCAACTAAATATTTTTCTACTATGCTCCCTTTTGCTACTAAATCATTTGAAAGTTTTTCTTTGGCTTGACATTCTTCTTGGTGATATTTTGAAAGACTTTTCCACATATCATTTGCCGTTTGACAAAAAAATATTCTTTCATATTCAACATTTGAAATAGCTTTGTATATAATAAATTTAGCCAAGTTATTTAGTTTTTCAAAAGTAGTATTTATCGATTTAATATCACCAATTGAAATGATATGCCAAAGATCATAGTCTATTGATTTGACATAACTTTCGAATTAATTTTTCCATGTAAGAAAATTTTCATTTTCAAGAAATGGTGGTCTAAAAACAATTTTCCCATCTAAATATTTTTCCATTTCTATTGATCGATTTCAAGTTTTAAAACACAATATATTTTAAAAATCTTGTTTGACTTGGCTCTTGATACCAATTGTGGAAAACTAGAAGGGGGGGGGGGTTGAATAGTTTTACGTCTTTATAATTTACAAAAACATTGTTCATGAAAACACCAATTCGAATTTTATATATCACCAAGAGACTTGCAAAATTATAAACTACGATATCAACAAGTATATGATATGACAAATATGAAAGTAAGTAAATAAGTAAAGAGATAGAGCTGGAAAAATGGCACCGTGAGACAAAGGATTTATAGTGGTTCGGCTACGAATCTCCTCTTCGTCCTACTCCACTCC
>LBNU01024255.1:0-14976 GCA_014162995.1 Artemisia annua | reverse complement strand
GTCTCTTCAATGTCTGGTAAGTCGTATCTGGCAGCTGGAACGGAAATCGTCAGTGAGGATGCATATCGTTCCTTGGAGGTTTCATGGGCATGCTAAAGGTATCGGATGTCGTTTTTGAAGAAGTAGCGGTATGGGATCTTAGGTTTTTCTAGAAAGTGTTGAAGAGGCAATGGCTTTGTCCAGTCTGTGAAGTAAGGTGTCTTATCTTTCTTTTGTGTGTCGATGTTGGATTCAGGGTTCAGCCAGTCGAATGTACCAGATAAGGCGTAAGCAATGTTCTCCATGTGGTAGTCGAGTAAACTTTGTTCCCTGATATTTGCTTCAAAAAGTCAAGTGCTTCACGGTTGATCTTTTCAGTTCAGCCTTGGTCAACCTTTCACCTTGAAGTCCCGTCATTATACTTTGAGTGATTTGCAAAGTATTTCCAGGCAGTGGTTCGTCGGCTTCAAGTGGAGGTTGTGCTTTGATCATGTCGGTCAACCAATCAGACTTAGGAGCTTCTTCCACATCTAACCAGGAGAATGGAGTGGACTTCTTCTTCTTCTTTGACTTTGTGGACTTCCTTTTCTCCTTGGTCTTTGTTGTTGTTGATGGTCCCGCTTGAAATTCAGGTGTTGGTGATTCGGGAGTAGGTGATACGGGTTCTTCCTGAGTGTCAGCTGATTGAAGCATGAATGGTTCTTCTGACTGTGTTGCACTGGAGCCTGATGCAGGTGTGTGTTGCTTGGTTGGTGGAGCCTTGGAAATCTTCTGTGGCTTTTGAGAAGACGATGGTTCTTTTGATGTCTTTGATTTCTTGCTTTTAGGATCGACATCAAGATCATCATCCTTCCTTGGTCTTTTGTGTTTGCCAGCAGCTTCCTTGCAAGATTCTTTTGAGGCAATGGTATGGAGTGCCTCAAACATTGTTGATTCCTTAGGAGTCTTATCCTCTTTGTCTCTGAGTTTAGCCCTCTTTGTCTCTGAGTTTAGCTGCTAACAGGGCTTGTAGTTGTTCGGTTGAGAGTTCAGTTGGTGCTGGTGGAGCCCTGTTGGTGCGGAGATAAAAGGGTGTAGACTGAAGCATTCGTTCGATGCTATGCTTGATCCTGGTGCTCCAGTCTGTGTGAATCGGCTCAAGAAGTTCGGACACTGCTGGTTGAGCAATTGCAGCAAGATTTTCGGTAAGGTATTCTTCTGTGTATTCCTTGATCATGCCGCTCATGTCAGCTTGAAGTAGCTTTTCAACCAATCCAGTTGATTCTTGGAGATCCTTGACTTGAGTAGTCAAAGTTGTGACCTGTTTTGAGAGCTTTTGAACTTGATCTTTAAGATCTCCATCTTGTGGTTGTGTGTCCTTCTTCTTCTTCCTTGCCATAGCAACAACTTGTTTGATCCTTTGTGATACTGTCATGGATGATTTGCTTCCCTTCATCGTCTTCTTGATTGATTTTCTTTTTGATATCTTCTTAGGTGATGGTGGAGATGAGTGGTGTGATGATGATGATGAAGATGACTCATGTTCAGGTTCTGAATGAGGAGAAGTGGGATCCCTTGGAGGTGTGCCTTTGGATGTGTGTGGACCATTTGAAGATGAATGAGGAGGTGTGTTGATGAGTTGGTCAGTGTCAAAGAATTCTTCGTCTTGATCATCGCCACGAAGTTATCTTTATGTCTCCTGTCTTGCCTTCCTCTTAATTTCCTCTTCTCTACGAACTTGAGCAATGAATTCTGGTGTGATGAACTCTGGGTTCTTTCTCAACATCTTCCTCTGTAGCTTCCTTCATTATAATGTTCCCTTCTGGAACACGTTGTTCGGTTTCAGTCTGTGACGAAGGATGAGCTACAGTGCTGCTTGAGCCACCCTCATGTGCTTGTACATTGAGCGGTCTTTGATGAGGTTGTGGATGATGGACACTTAGGAGTGCAACTTCTTTAAATTCTTTCTCCTGCTACTTCTCTTCTGGCCTGGGATCGAAATGATGTTTTTGAGCTTGCGTTTGTCTACCAGTGGTACCTCAGTTGGTTCATCTACTTGTTCTTCATCACGAATATCACCATTGGATTCATTAATGGTGATCCCAGTACCTTTCTTTTGTTCCTTTTGAGTAGTTTCCTTGCTTATTTTTCTAGCAAGTTCAAGTCCAGGAAACTCCTCTTCATCATCTTTTGCTTTAGTTCTTCTTTCAAAATCTTCCTCATCATCTCACTCTGAAGCAAAATCAGATTCAGTTTCTGAAGATGAAGATGGTGGTTCATCTTGAAGTATTTTCTTTGGTGTGACCTTCCTTCTTTGTCTGGTGGGAGGTTTTGGTGTAGACTTGGATTGTTGTGAGGTTGTGGTACTACTTGTGCTTCCCGTCTTTCCACCTCTTCTGCTACGGGTTTGAACTATAGAAGCTAGTTTTTCTTCTTCTTCACCGATGCATCCGACTTTCCCAGCTTGAAATGCTTTGTCATAGATTTTGAAGTTTTGGGTCTTTTGAATCCTTTCAGCCAGAAAGTAGTCTGGAATTCTCATTCCTTTCGTCCTTGTAACGAACTTGATGGTTTTGATGAAGGAGATCCTATAGTATTGGTTGTAGATGTCTTTGGGTTCTGTGGGGTCATGCATTCTCTTGACATAGTCAGGTGTTTTCTCACAGTAGTGTTCGATGAGCATCTTTGTGAACCTAACGAATGGAATCACGGTCCTTTCACGGTCAGTCTNAGAAAGTAGTCTGGAATTCTCATTCCTTTCGTCCTTGTAACGAACTTGATGGTTTTGATGAAGGAGATCCTATAGTATTGGTTGTAGATGTCTTTGGGTTCTGTGGGGTCATGCATTCTCTTGACATAGTCAGGTGTTTTCTCACAGTAGTGTTCGATGAGCATCTTTGTGAACCTAACGAATGGAATCACGGTCCTTTCACGGTCAGTCTGAATGTGATGGATCATGTCACTCATTATGGAACTGGCAAAGTTGATCGGTTTCATGCTTATCATCCCCCAGAATACTTGCAGGTGCTCCAATCGTGGATGTTCGTGACCACTCTTCCTGCCGGCAATAGATCTGACAATCAACATGTAGAATGTTCTCCATGGTTGAGGTAGATATTTGACGTTGAACCTTGATAGACGGATGAGAGGTAGTTCATCTTGAACATCATATCCTAGATCGATGAGATAATCCAGGATTTCAAGTTCGGTTAGCATGGGATGAAACTCTTCTGGTGTAGGTAACATGAGAACGGGTCGAAGAACATCGAGTTCTATGGTGTATTCCTGACGATCCAGCTTGATAGTAATAGGTTCATCGTCCAAGTTAGCCCGAGCAGTGTACCAGAATTGATGAATGTAGAAGATTGGAACTTATGTAGACTTTGTAAGCATTGGTTTGCAAGGATGAGCCAGTAGTATGTCTTTAACAATCATGCACGTATCTTCGGGAAAACGAAGTTTGTTGAAGTCAATACATGGATAGTTTTGTCCTATGGTAATGTTGTAGTTGGCAGGGACAACCTCTCCAAGTGTGAGTCTAGGTAAAGATTGTTCTGGGACAGATTCAGTGTGTTCCACCATTGTGTTCTGTAAATATAATGTCATGAAATCAAACATCCAGATTCGTTATTTATTAGTCCGCATTCATGTTTGATATTCAAAGACGTACAAGTTATGTGTTGCATTTATGGTTCATTTAATTATCAATTCAAATGTAATAGTAATTGCAATTTAACATATATATCTTAAGACCTAGGGCTGAGACATTCAAAGCACAATACGTCTAAGAAATACATGTACATCAATACTACACAAGCACAAGTNGTCATGAAATCAAACATCCAGATTCGTTATTTATTAGTCCGCATTCATGTTTGATATTCAAAGACGTACAAGTTATGTGTTGCATTTATGGTTCATTTAATTATCAATTCAAATGTAATAGTAATTGCAATTTAACATATATATCTTAAGACCTAGGGCTGAGACATTCAAAGCACAATACGTCTAAGAAATACATGTACATCAATACTACACAAGCACAAGTCAATAGTCATGGCTACAACACAAACATCACACACATTCATGAGTATTCATTCATTATACATGTTTTCGAAAAGATTACAAAACAATAGAATTCTCAAAAAACTGTTTAAGTGTGATCTCGAAAACATGACTTCTTGTGTTCTCGATAACAATTACTAAGTGTGTTGTCGATAACTTTTGTACAAGTGTGTTCTCGATAATTTCATAAGAAAGGATCTCGATAACTTGGATGACAAATGTTCTCGATAACTCAATGAGTAAGGGTTCTCGAAAACACAGTTCTGCATGTTGAAGATAGCTTTGAATGTTCTCGAAAACTTGTGATCTCGATAATTTTGTGATCTCGATAATTTTTGTTGAGAGATCTCGATAATTTTCAAAGAGTTCTCGATAACATATGTTAAGGAGAGATCTCAATAAAAATTATCAAAAAGATCTCGATAAATATAGCTTTCGAAAAATTCTTATACAAGAATTTTAGAAATCACTGAAGACATACGTTTTCTTTGAAAAAATGTGATTCCTTGAATGAATACCTGATGAAATGAGTGTGAAACAACAATTAGAATCACATCAAAGGCATATTCATAAGATCTCGAAAATGTGATACGACCCTATATTATCTAAAACACAAATTTTGAGCATTCAAGTTGTAAAACCCATGAAATTCATCAATTAACTTTCATAGAAACACATATTGACCATTAATTAGGCTCAAGAACATAAAAATGAAAACTCCCAATTTTAACATTGGTATGTGTTAATACACATACCTTTTATTGACCAAAACCCGACCAATAAGACCAAAAACTAACCCTTAAATGCCAAATATATGTCGTTTTTGTGTTTTTGAATGTGCAGGTACGGATATTAAAGAAAATGGAAAAAACCGAGCCAAAAACCGACAAAACGAGCACGAGATTGGAAAAGGATCGAAAGCCGAGGTCGGGGAAGGATTTTTCATTTACGGATCACAAATATGCTCAAAAGGCCCTTGAAGAATCATCAATTGGCAAGACTAGCCCTTGGAAGTACTTTCTCAAGTTTGCAAAATTGGTCCTTGGATTTTAGGAAATTACACTTTTGGTCCTTATGATTTATAACTCCTAAATCCAATACTACACTTATAATAAAAAGCCTGCCAAACCACTCCACTAAACCCAAAACTATCATAAACCTAAAAACCAAAGCCCANATAAGCTTAACCATGCTTATTGTGAACCTATATTACTGCTACTAGTCATTATCCTAAATCAGTAGGCCTTAAGGTATGTCTCTTTTCTTCTCTTAGTCAAATTCTGCATTTTTATAATGTTAGTATAATTTTAGTCTTGAATCAGTTTATTTAGCTTACTGTAGTTGTTTGAATGCTTATCTTGAGTTTCTACATGTTCTAGTGTTGCTATTTGTCCTTGTTGCCTTATATTACCTCAATCTGCATATTTATGTTCTTTACGTTCTTTGCTTGTTTTGACTGTTCCATTAGCTTCTAATATAGTTTAGTAACCTGTTTTGATCACTAGATTAGTCAAGTTAAGCTTAGAAATCAAAAACTTAGTGTAAAGTGCCCTGTAAAGGGGTGTTTGGTTCATAGGTAATCTTGGTGTTCTAGTTACTTACTTGTGTTTCTTTCTGCATTACTAGGTTACATTAGTGTAGTATAAGTTAAGTTGAGCATAAAATCAGTAGGAAATAGTGCAAAAAGTCAACATTCACTTAAATGCTCAATCCTATGTTCAATGTTGTTTCTGTGCATCTGTCACTTTTAGCATTATTAGATTTAGAGTCTACCTAAGTTAATCTAGTGTTAGACTTAGTTAATATAACCTTTAAGGTAAGATTGGATCAGTAGAAATCCGTTTTCGTCAACTTAGGATTGCAAGTAAAAAGTCAACTAGTAAGGTAAAATAATGCTCATTGACATCTGTTCTTAGGCAAAATTAAGGCTCAATTGGTGGTTTAAAATTAGGGCTTTTAGGTTTCTTAAGTAGTATCCTAGATTATCTTGCTTTTGCCCCCTTTTCCTTCCACTGAACTGCTTATTTAGGTGCTTATTATTAAGCTCAAAGTAGGGTCCTTAGGCTTTGTTTCTGTCCAAAAAAGTGAATTGAATTTGGCTTACGGCCTAGGCTTATTTGAGTTTTATTAGTTGAATTGAGTTCGTCCTAGTATATTACACCTTCCCTAAACTTTTGGTGCATTATAGTGCTTATTTGCTTATAAATAAGCACTTATCCAAACTGCTTATTAGCCCAAACAGCTTATTAGTGTTTAGATTTTAGTTAATTTTATTTTTCCTAGGTTTTTAATAATATTTTAGATTTCCCTGAAAAATTTCATAATTTTACTAGGTCATTTAGTATTTATAATAATTAAAAATAGTTTTTAAGTATTTTTAAATCCTTTTTAATTAATAATAATTCATAAAAAATCCAAAAAAATATTTTCAGTTTTAAAATTATTATTAAGTTATTTTAGAATTTTAAAAATTAAATTTTTATTTTTCTAGTTTATTTCATAATAAATAGCTTTTTAGTATATTTTAAATAGTTAAAATAGTTTTTAATTAATAATAATTAAATAAAAAGTCAAAATAATATTTTTCCTTTTCCTAAAATTTTATTTTGTCATTTAGAACGTAGAAAAATCATTTTCATCCCCGTAGGAGTAGTAATGCCATAAATTCACTTTTTATTTTGCGCGTTTACGTTTATTTTAATTCGCGTTTTTAGGTTAATTTGTGTTTTAGGTATCCCTATGCCCCATTAATTATTTCCGTAGCTTTTGTTGCTTGTTTTCATTCGTAATTTAAATATCATTAGTATAGAACTCCTAATTCCCAATTATTTTCCTATTCACTACACGTTTTCACGATCACGAACCGACTACTCAATTCAACCTTCGTTGGGACTACGACCCGGGAAATACTTCCACGAGTGTTTTCTTTGGAACTCAAAATATTACATCAAACATAAACCCTAAATTTTGAATTCATTCGTTAGACATATATAGAGCAATTAGGGAGCATAATCATGTTGTAAACTCACAAACAAACATATCCCACCACAATACTTAAACAAAACAACACCCTATCAAGAAAACCTAATTCGTACTAAAACCCTAACTTTCGAAATCCAAGAAAACGTGTTTAATGTTATTATTAAATGTTTCTATCATAATAAGGATGCTTGTAACATAAAAAATCCTATGAAACAACAAGCAAAAAACATATAAATCACGTTCATACTAGATTAACGAAACCCTAGATCTAGAAACTGAAATTGCGAACAATCTAGCCATAGAAAAGTTAATTCCTTGAAAACCTTTTGTTAGATCAGGCCAAAGATCAAAAAACAACTTACGGTTTGAAGATTAGATGCACGGATTTGTGATTTGATTATGAGCCGTTAGATAGAAATGGGTGTGTTTATTTTTGTATTTTGTGATAATGAAAAAAAACGGGTGTGTTTGTTTTGGTTATAATTTTTGAAAAGTTTGATATTTTGGCAAGATTAGTCCCTAGACTACATAATATCCATTTATAAGTCCAAAGCTTTAATATTTAACGGTTTAATTCAACGACCGTTAATGACAAAGATATACTAGGCTAAAGGAATTTAAAAAAATAATAAAATAAATGATACGTGGGATAACCTATGAAGTTCCACCATTATTATAAGATGACATCATTTTTTTTTGAAATATGCAAGTACACATGCTTGATCAAGATTTTTAAATTTTGAAGAACATTTTCACCCCTTCAACACTTGGTATGAAAATTTTGAAATTTTTGATAAACCGAAGTGCTGAAGAAGGTAGTGTACTTGCATTTTTTTAAAAAACAAGAGAAAAAATAAAACGTAAAAAAAATGTAAAATCTTTTTGGTATTTTGAAGATTTTTTTGATTTTCTCTTTTTGTTTTTGATAAATATTTAAAAAAAATAGTTTTGGTATTTGACTCAGTTAATTGTTTTCAAGAAAAGAGTTTAGATCATCTGGAGTCAAACACCGCATAACAATCCGGTGGACTAGCTCAGTAAACCTAGCCGGTGGTAAAGGTTAAGTGAACAAGTCTGCCAGTTGGTATTCAGTACCCACAAAATATAACTCTATTGTACCCTTTTCAACATGCTCCTTGATGAAGTGATAACGCAGATCAATGTGCTTAGACTTTGAATGTAGAACCGTGTTGCAGAAGATTGCTATTGTACTTTTCAAGTCACAGTACATCGGAATATTGTTGAATAAGTAACAATAGTCCGTTAGTTGTGTACGCATCCAAATGACTTGTGCACAACAAGCAGACATGGCTACATATTCAGCTTCTGTTGACGAAAGTGAATTGCAATCCTGCTTCTTTGATTGCCAAGACACAAGTTTATCTCCAAGAAACTGCAAACCACCAGAAGTACTTTTGCGTGTATCCATACACCCTGCATGATCAACGTCTGAAAAAGCTATTAGTTCAAAACCGGAATCCTTCGGATACCAGATCCCCAAGTGAATGGTTCCCTTTTCGTATCAAAGGATTCTCTTAGCCTCATTGAGGTGACATTTAGTTGGACTGGACTGATAGCGAAAGCACATAAATAAAGCAAATACAATATCCGGTCTACTAGCGGTGAGATACATGAGTGACCCAATAATACTTCGGTAATTTGTGGGGTCAACTGGTTTCCCATTTGGATCCACATCTAACTTAGTTGTATTGGCCATAGTGTGACATTTCAAGATTTTCATGTCATTAACTTTAGTATTTTATTATTTAACTATTCTATTGTTAACTAACTAACTTCATCGGAAGTCATCCGCGTACATCATGACACGTTCAATTAATCCAACTGCGACTAGACTATGTTCGGTCTACACTTCTTATGTATTTTTGTTTCCTTACAAACCTAATTTAAAGTCCTAAATTAATTTTTCCAATTTTACGTAAACCTTGCACCTTTACGACCTTACTTGAACAGGATCTGTTCTATAGGCTCTGATACCATTCTTTAACACCCCCAAAATTTACAACGCAGCGGAATACCAATTTGGGTGTCACTTCATAGTTCACACACAAGTTACATAAAACGGCCTCAAAAGAGATGTTTAATAAGATGTCACATTCGATTTAATAAATCAGAGTACAAAGGTCCCAATAATTTTTATTCAAAACTTAAGTTACAAGAGTTCAAACATGACTCATTTGCATATTTAAAGAAAATAATATCGAATGTGAAGGAAACCAAGTCTTTAAGGTTTTGATATCCGCGCGACTCCGATTGCTCCCAATGCTCAGCTAGCAAAATAATACCTGAGAAAATACATGCTAAAAAGTCAACATAAAGTTGAGTGAATTCATAGAGTTTACTAAGTAATCAGTTGAATACAAGATAATTCAGTTTAAAATACGATGGGCTACGTTGTTATACGCCCATAATTAAGTTGACATGTAACAAATACAAGTCGGGAAATAAGATTTATAGCATTGAGCTCATGAAACCGAACCTTAACCTAGATTTAACATTTGCCCCGGTAGGTTCGGTTTCATGAGCACAAATGTAACAACTGGGTTTATTGAATTTTCATCATCAAATAAAACCACTATGGACATTTGATCAATTACATGTGTAGGTAACATAGAATCATATTGAACAACTTGTTCCTCGTCTGAGACAGAAACAGAAGGAGAACCAATGTCGTGTATCAGACATGGATTAGGATCATGTTCCTGATACAGACCATCAGTGTCATAGATTTGACCGGAGTTACTTACCTGGAGTTCCTGTGTGTCAGCCATCAGCATCATATTATCAGTTCCATCTGAGTCATCCATGTTAGGAGCATGAAAAGCATTGGTTCTTTTGTTATAATCATTCTCAGAAGTAGTGATGCCTGCTTCATTGTGAAGAACCGAGAGATAGGCTTTCAGATAATATGAACTATCATGAGGTTTTGCTGTTGTCATTCCCTCATTTGTAGAATCATCTCCAAGCTTCACAAGATTTGTCAGACGCGATTCCAGATAGCTATGAAGTGTGACCGGTGGAGCAGGAAGAATGGTTTTCATGAACTTTCTCTGTAGACATGATAGTAGAAGCCGATTCATTCTGATTTCTTGTGGTGATTGATGCATGAATTCAAGACGTTTCCACATTCGATGAGCACTGTCATCAAAGTCCAATTTTGTGTATATTGAATTTGGAAGACCGAGTGTTATGAACCATACTGCTTGTTGATCAGATCATATTGAGCAAGGTCACGGCCAGTCAGAGTGTTCTTAGTTTGTAGTTGAATGAATCCTGTTGAGTCAGCAATGAATTTCATTTGATATGGTCCTTGTAAAATGGATCTAAGAACAAGATTTGCTTGTGGATGACCGTTAACCCATTTAGGAATCGTCGTTTCCAATCAGTGTAAGTTCCAGGTAACAACATTGGAGGATTTGTTTCATTACCAAAGAGTAAGACATAACGAGGGTCAGTGCTTTGACGTTGTGTATAAGGAGAATTTGAGTACGGTAATTGAGACATGATGAAAGACTTGTGTGTAAATGGATCTTGTAGAAGGTATAAGTGTTATGCCAATTCTCGAAAACTTTCCCAAGTGTGTTCTTGAAACTTAGTAGGTTGAATATCTCTAAAATCAGTCAAAGTCCAAAGTTCTCGAAAGTTTGATGTTGTAACACCCCGAAAATTTGAACACAGCGGAAGACTTATTCGGGGTAATTACGTATCGATCACAGTCAAAGTTATGGTAATTAATTCAAAAGATCGATTTCATATCATTCAACAAAAGCTCAATATTCATAGTACAAAAGATTTTTCCCACGAAGTAAAAATACTTCAAAAGTATCGATGAGTTTAAAAAAGAATGATAAAATTTATTAAGATAAAAGGGAACTCCTGTGCCCTTTTGCCAGCTCCGTGCCATCATGCCCGCTAGTTTCCTGAGATAAACATGCTAAAAACGTCAACACAGAGGTTGAGTGAATCTATAGTAGTTTAAGTATTAATAATTTGAACACAAGTCAACAGTTTAAAAATCAATGAACTCACGGGACATCTCGGTAACAAATATGTGCAAAAATAAATCTACACATACGATATTGCTCCTAAGGTTTCACTATACCAACTTAACGGCATCACCCACACCACGGAGGATGTGAATGACGTACAATGGCCCTCAATAGCGAAGTCTATGCTAAGTCTTCCCGGCTAGGAATATAGTTCACCTCCTGACGACAAATCCGAATCGCCTTAGGTGGGTGGTCCCTGCCAATAGATCTATCAACTATACTACGCGCTCACTCGCAAGTGATTAAGGTATGTGAAGAGGGTCTTTCAGCATAGGGGCAACTTAGGGAATATCAGGAAATCAGGTAACAGCATACTGAAATTACTTGTGTTCGGTTTTATCGCATGTATCTCCCCACGGGGTTTAGTAAAAACAGTTTAAAAGTGGGACTATAAACTCACCTTGGTAAAGTAGTTTTCGAGTTAACGTTCAAACGAAATTCAACAAGTAGTTACGAACTAGCAATGAATACCCTCCGACTTGCAACCTAAATTGATGTNGTAAGTTCCAGGTAACAACATTGGAGGATTTGTTTCATTACCAAAGAGTAAGACATAACGAGGGTCAGTGCTTTGACGTTGTGTATAAGGAGAATTTGAGTACGGTAATTGAGACATGATGAAAGACTTGTGTGTAAATGGATCTTGTAGAAGGTATAAGTGTTATGCCAATTCTCGAAAACTTTCCCAAGTGTGTTCTTGAAACTTAGTAGGTTGAATATCTCTAAAATCAGTCAAAGTCCAAAGTTCTCGAAAGTTTGATGTTGTAACACCCCGAAAATTTGAACACAGCGGAAGACTTATTCGGGGTAATTACGTATCGATCACAGTCAAAGTTATGGTAATTAATTCAAAAGATCGATTTCATATCATTCAACAAAAGCTCAATATTCATAGTACAAAAGATTTTTCCCACGAAGTAAAAATACTTCAAAAGTATCGATGAGTTTAAAAAAGAATGATAAAATTTATTAAGATAAAAGGGAACTCCTGTGCCCTTTTGCCAGCTCCGTGCCATCATGCCCGCTAGTTTCCTGAGATAAACATGCTAAAAACGTCAACACAGAGGTTGAGTGAATCTATAGTAGTTTAAGTATTAATAATTTGAACACAAGTCAACAGTTTAAAAATCAATGAACTCACGGGACATCTCGGTAACAAATATGTGCAAAAATAAATCTACACATACGATATTGCTCCTAAGGTTTCACTATACCAACTTAACGGCATCACCCACACCACGGAGGATGTGAATGACGTACAATGGCCCTCAATAGCGAAGTCTATGCTAAGTCTTCCCGGCTAGGAATATAGTTCACCTCCTGACGACAAATCCGAATCGCCTTAGGTGGGTGGTCCCTGCCAATAGATCTATCAACTATACTACGCGCTCACTCGCAAGTGATTAAGGTATGTGAAGAGGGTCTTTCAGCATAGGGGCAACTTAGGGAATATCAGGAAATCAGGTAACAGCATACTGAAATTACTTGTGTTCGGTTTTATCGCATGTATCTCCCCACGGGGTTTAGTAAAAACAGTTTAAAAAGTGGGACTATAAACTCACCTTGGTAAAGTAGTTTTCCAGTTAACGTTCAAACGAAATTCAACAAGTAGTTACGAACTAGCAATGAATACCCTCCGACTTGCAACCTAAATTGATGTAATATATATATATATTTTATTAGTATCGGTTATATAATCTCGATGCGCGAATGATGAATGCTGTATCTTCGGATGTAGTAACGTCGGAATACTTATTTTAAAATGTCTCAAGTTCAAAAAGTAACTTATAATATTAAGTATTATTTTACGTATAACATTTTAGTATTATATAAGTAAAATATTTTATAAATATTCTTAGTGTAAAGTTATATTTATATTTTGTAAAAAGAATTAACTAAGTAAAATAATATAGTTTTTAAAAGTATTTATGCTTATGACAAGTTCAACCTTTAACTATATCAAAAGTTACACTTTTAATCCTCATGCTAAAATAATTATATTTTTAGTCCAAATTAGTACTTCACACTTTTTATACTTATCTTTCACAAAATGACAGTTTATACCTCTGGTTTTTATTAAAGACCTACTGTTTCAACTTAGATCCGATAGTTTCATGGTTTTGACACTTTTAGTCCCTTAACGAAACAATTTGCAAAAATAATCCAATGTTATGTTTTTGAAATAATTAACTTTTATTTTTATAAAAAGTCATTATATTTAATCTTTATGAAAGTTTATAAAAATTAGTTTTTGATCTAGCACTTAATTCGAAATTTGGTTTGGTTTTTCCCCGAAAAGGTTTAAGAGATTTTTATATGGGCTTGTTAGCCCAAGCTCGACCCAAAAATAGATTTTTAGAAAAAAATGAATGAAGAGGTTGCTCGACTTAGCTTAAGATTAGGGTTCGAAAATAGTGTGTTTAATGTTGTTAAGTTTGCATGATTCGCTATCTTGGTTCACTTTAGTATAGAGAAATGAGTTGTGACAAAATTTATATAAATTTTACGTTCGAATACAAAGATATCGAGACATTCCTAGGGCGTCTAGGTGGTTATTAATGTGTTCAAGTTTTTATGATTACAAGTATTTAATTCGTTTAAAATGTAGCAAGCAATGCACGAAAAGAAATGAATGTCGAGAGAAAAGAAAAGGGATTGGATTACTTACAACACCCAAAGGTGGTGAAGTGGGCAAGTAGAAATACGAAACGAGAGACGAGCAACTTGGTATCCTTCGTATATAACACCACTACCTAATCTTCCAAAATGATTCTATTCGACCCAAACCTTGTGTTGCTCCTTGGCCTCCTCGACAGCGTACAAAGGAAAGAAGAAAGAAATATATGTTTGGAAAGTTTTTGGGTGCGGTAAGAAGTGAAGTGAGATTGAGGGTATTTATAGGAGAAACATGAGTGAGTTTTAGTGTTTAACATGTGAAACTTGTTGGGCATGAATCTTGTTGTGTCAATCGAATAGAGACAAAGATGTCAAGGGTTCTTTGGTTTAGTCTTGTCGAGCATGGTAGGAATCAAGAGGGCTATGATGGGTTTTTGATTTGTTTAAACATAGGTCAAAGGAAGTTTTGAAAGAAGCTTGTACTTAATCGAATATATTAAGAAAAGTGGGCGGCATGTGAAGTTTTGTTGGTGTTGGAGAAACATAAGGACCTTTGGACAATGAACTTTGGAAGAAAAGTTTAGGAACCATTATTTATTTAAGGGTAGGTTAGGGAAACTTAGGGTGGCTTGGTGTTTGGTCTAGGTATGTTTTGCACACAAGGGAGGGGAAGAAAGGAGAGGTTGAGCGTTGTCGGGTGAATAGCTAGCAACAATGTTGGTGTCGAGTTGACTAGGAGGGAAAAGAGTGAAAGGAAAGTGTTCGAATGAATGTTGAGGCTTGTTTTGTGTCGAGGGATTGAGCGAGAAACAAAGAAAAGAAGTGAAACGCGAATTTGGGTTGTGTTTTGGTGTCTACTGCTAGTCGAGAAAGGCTAAATAAGAAAAGAAAATGAAATGCCAAGATTTGGCTAAGTTTGTGTCGGGTTCGCATTTGGTTCAGTAACAAAACTAATAAATTAACATATTAATAATTTACAATTTGTAAGACTTGGTTTTTGATGGGCTCATGGCTTTGGTCCAACAAGGAAAAGAAAAGAAAACTTTAGTAGGCTTGTGAAAATGGCGACGGCCCAAAGAAAGAAGTGGTGGGCTTGGGTCATGTACTCGGCCCAAACGAAAACATAGGAAAGAAAATGAAATATTAAGTCGGGCTAAAAATAACCGGAGGCCCAATGGTAAGTTATATGATTCATGGACTCGCGTTTCGGAAAACATTACGTTGACGTCGGTTTAAGAAAGAAAACGGAGTTTATTGGTTATTTAGGTATATATATATATATATATAT